>JARUKP010000177.1:0-13224 GCA_029874955.1 Octopus insularis | reverse complement strand
GATAGATAGATAGATAGATAGATAGATAGATAGATAGATAGATACGTACATACGTATATATGTATGCATATCAGCACACATGGATATCTACATATATCTATAAATTTACATACATTTCTACATATAAAACAAGACATATACAGACGCGTATAATTTTAAGACATCATAAAGAAGAATGGACAATTATACATCTTCAAAATTTGCTTATATGTGTTATTTTCATTAAATTTTGAAACCTAATGAAGCGAACTCAGGATTTATCTAACGTATGAAGTACCGTTTAGTTGCTCATTTAAAACAATTCTATATGTTCCCTGTCATTTGATGTGGTTTAACGAGATCTGGAGTATATGAGAGTGCCAAGAAGGTACCTGCTCGGATTCCACTTTGTTATACACGTATATTTATATATGCATTGATATATTACTAAACATTTGCAGATATATATATAATATCATACAATGTATATATTTTATACTATCTTCAAAGCCGCACTCAATGCTAATTTGGCTAATTGGGCCTGTGGCCCCAAACTAAAGAGAGCTAAATGGCATGACCGTAATACGTCTTTGATGATTATATGCCCCGGTGGTGCTTGATCAGAGGTTAAGGACGGATGAGAATTCATTCTGTAATGTATTCCTTCTTATTGTTCCTGTCCCAAGTTAATTCCAATTGTTTGCCGACTTGTCCCAAAGTTCTTATATCAACGTGAAATTAATGAAGCGAATGTCATTCACCTCCCCCTCCCCCTGATCTCTGACATAATCTGACAAACGCCAATCAAGATGGCGTGAATCAGCCAAACTTTACCTGCTAGAAATAGCAACCCAAATGCTTTTAAATCATATCCCAATGCTGGATGTTCAAGAACCAAATGAAGGACAGATTTTCAATTCCAGGATCATCCTGATTCCAAAAACATATAATATGTCTAAATAGAGAAAATATAGACTGAGATATGGAGGTCCTGGACACACAGAATTTCGTGTTTATTATCATAGAAATATAATCAATTTCTTTGTTTCATATATTTTTTTGTTTTCAGAAATATTTTCAAATATACAAAGAATATTTAAAACCAACAGCTGAACACTAGAAATATTTCATGAAAGCAGATTGGTTTTTAAAAGGAAATAAAACCTAACAAAAATATTTTTTAAATGTTCAAAAAGAATTCTATAAAATAGAAGGAAACAACCAAATAGATTTGTTTCTGTGAAATGATGCTACAAATATTAAATTATTGAGAAGAGAGAATGCTATTGGCGGTATTAAAGAGAATGTTATTAAAAGCAACAAACTATGAAGAACTGATACAATGAGAATGGACTATTTACCTGTTTTTGAACAGCTTTGGCAGATGTAATTGGAGGGCAATTGGTCATTTGACCATCCTTAAGGAGGGGAAAAAATAAATAAAATAAAATATACTAAATCCAGCTTAACAAATGATATTGAAGACAGAAAAAAAAAAAACTTTTAATGTGGATTTCATTTTCATGAATTCTAGGGAAATATTTACATTCATATTTACATTCAGATTTTTTTATCTTTAAACATTTTGTGTCAAATTTCAATTTCAACAGAATTCAAATATTGAGGTTTTATCACTTTAATACCTCTCTCTTTCTCAACAATAATCATAAAATATTTTTTCCTTGCAAATGAATTCAGTTTGTTTCCCAGCAAATGGCATCAATGATATCTCGACGATGTTATTCCAACACCATTTATACATTTTTCAGTTCTTTGAGTCTCTTTTAGAGATTCTTTACAGTATTTCTTTGTTTTTTTAACCAGAACCTTTGTTGTTTCAAACTCTTTCTACTTACCTTTATTGAAACCAAAACAGACACCATTCACGTCCATTGCAAACCTCTTTCAACATTCAACCAGGGACGACACACATAGTTGTGTAGTTAAGAAGTTTGCTTCACAACCATGTAATTCTAGGTTCAATCCCACTACATAGCACCTCAGACAGCAAGGGTCATTTGCCATAGTCTCAGCCGACCAATGTTTTAGGAGTAAAATTTGCCAGGCTGACGTCTGTCTGTGTGTCTATGTGTGTGTGTTGACAATGTGTGGTCAAACAAAAGGATACCTTGTGGTGTTTAGTCTGAGTTACCAAGGCAGATTGATAAAATACAAAAGAAAATCAAGCAAAACCCTTAAAGGGAGTGCCCCACTATGGCCACAAACTGACATCAATAAAAAAACAAAAAAAAAGATACAAACAAAAAAGCAACTCCCTAATGCCAATGTTGTGTGATGCCCTTAGTATAAGAAGAATTTTTGTTTTGTTTTGTTTGTTTTTTTTTACATATTAAAAACAATCTAATTTAAGTTTCTTCAAAACATTACTCCAAAAAAATTAAACTGGTTTATCAAAAGATAAATCTAAAATCATTTGCTGAAATATTTTTTTCATTTTCCTTGTTTTCAAAAAAAATAATCCAAATTTGAATACGAGACACACAATTGTAAGAATTTTATTTCCTTCAAATGCTTCAGTTGTAGAAACACTTCAGAACAAGATTCTCTACTGAATGCTTTTTTGTCAATTGTCAGATCCAGGATTGTTTTTTTTTTTTTTTTTTTACTTGATTTGTACAATTACAAACTAAATACCAGTTGCAATTACGTAATTAACATAATTATGGGGATGGTTAATTAATTCTAGTTCTGACACTCCTGACAATAAGGCAATCAAGTAATTTAAGAATGAAGAGGAAACATGCCAGATGTTTCTATCGAAAGAAACAGAATTTGTCAACAAATTAAACTGGATGTGTTACATGCAATTACTATGGCAACTGGCAAGTGTATCTAAGTGTAATAGAACCCTCCTGAGTCCTTTCTACTAAAGGCACAAGGCCTGAAATTTGGGGAAAGGGACTTGTTGATTTCATCAACCCCAGTGTTTCACTGGTACTTAATTTATCAACCCCGAAAGGACAAAAGGCAAAGTTGACCTCAGCAGAATTTGAACTCAAAATGAAAAGACAGACAAAATACTGCTAAGCATTCCACTTAAATGATATTGATGCTAACGATTCTGCCAGCTCACTGCCTTAATAATAATAATAATAATAATAATAATAATAATAACAATAATCCTTTCTGCACAAGGCCCGAAATTTTTGGGGAGGGAGCCTGTCGATTATATCGACCCCAATACTCAACTCGTACTTAATTTATCGACCCTGAAAGGATGAAAGGCAAAGTCGACTTCAGCGGAATTTGAACTCAGAGCATAGCGGCAGACGAAATACCACAAAACATTTTGCCCATCATGCAATCGATTCAACCAGTTCACTGCCTTCGTAATAATAACAACAACAACAATAATTGTTTGCATCCCTGACACATCGTTACCACATTTTTTAATCACCTTCCATCTGCCCCAAATCACTACCACTCTCCTCTCTTCTAAAATATGATTGGTCATTTCGCTCCTCCACAGCAAGAAATCTGCTCTCCTCTGGCCATGTTCCCTTCTACTTTACCCCTCTCTACTCCTCATTCTCCTAACATAAAGTTGCAGGATTTGAACTGTAGGTAGAGAGTTAAGAGAAATAAAACATGACAAGACCAGCTACAGCAATAATAATAATAATTTATTCTAACCTGGAGTGAAACTAAAATTGGTTCTCTATTTTGCCCACTGATCCATTCATTAGCTGTGAGGGAGGGAACACAACTGGCCGTTGGTGGGAAAATATCATCTTGGAACTGATCAGACTAGAATTTAAAGAGAAATTTTAGAAGAGAAATGTTGATTAATGACATTCAAAATACAAGTTAATGATGAACAAATTACATAAATTAATGAAATACAAATTTCATTAGCTTCAACCAAATTGTCCAAAGGTGGGATCCAATCCAGATTTTTTTACTCCCACACACTATGCTGATAAATATAGGAGTACACAAGAGAATTTCTCATTTCTACTCCAAAATCTCTCAATAAAAACACCGGCATGCTCACTTTTGTTCTTATCCTATAAACTCATTTGCACAATACAAAACGGAAGTCTATTCTCATATTCTTATTACAAACAAGCAATCCAGATTTGTTTTAAATAAACTTTTCATTTGTATTTTTATCACAAGAAAACCTTCAGATCAACTACAATCTAATTTCCATTGAAAAATCTTTCTAAATAATTCATTTTACTTTAGAATTAATTTCTTAACAATTACCCAAGAAACAATCAACTTTAATCACCAATTAACAAAATAAACACTAAAGCAGAACAAAAGAAAAACTCATCTTCTTCCGACAGAGAGGTCGGAGATTCAAATCTTATCAAATACTTACTTTTCTTGGAACAATCATTGAAACTGGCTCCACCAGATCTTTGGCAGTGTGAAGTTTGTAAAACCGCACAATTTCACAGCGCTTAGCATCACAGCCACGCTTTGGCATTATTCCTGAAGAATTTAAAGTTGAATAGTTTCTCAGGTCATTACTTGAAAGACAATAATTGCAAGATTACTAATTATACATGAAATAAATCAGAATTAATGTGAACAGTCACCTACCTAAACTTCTTTGAGGAGATGAAGACTGGAACTGATTGAGATAGTGGCAATAGGGGGCAGCACTTACTATTTCATAGTATCTAATATTACCATCACCCTGAGAAGAGACAAAGACATTGATAAATATGTATACATATATATATATATATATACATGTATATATGTATACATATATACATACGTGTATATATATATATGTATACATACACACACACACACACACATATATATATATATACACATACACACACACAAATTGATTTCTTTTCTTTTTTTTTTATTTTCTTTCAGGTTTGGTTCTTACCTTGCCAGCAAGGAAAATCACTTTACTATCATGATCATAAAATGGGAACAGAATTCCACTGGAGAAATCCACTACTTCAGTTTTTAAAGATTTGGTCATGTTTCTCTGAAAATAAGAAAAATAAATTATCATCAAGATATAAGAGTAACAAGAAAAAAAATATATCAATGGAGAAAATGTTAACTCGAAAATTTGAAACCAAGGAAATGATAAATACAGTTCTTGAAACATCAAGACTCTAGTCAAAGGGTTAGAGTTCTATAGGGAATCATAATTCCAGCAAAATAAAAAATTATTAAAAAGACAGAGAAAATGGTAATATTTTTCAGTAAAAGAACTGAACATGGAAGCATGAAAAGTCTTCAGATATTAAATTAATGAAGATTATATACACCATAGCTCAATTCTCCAATTAGTCCAGACAGATCCAATGCTTTTAATCAATTTCTTTAACTATTATAATTTACCATTTCTTATTTAATATGAAGAAATGAAATAGCAAGTCAGCTCGTAAAGAATTCAATTGAAAGTGTAAGACAGAAAATAAAAAAATTTGAAATAGATTTTCTTACCACATCCCAGATAGCGTATTGGCGCTCACTGGATCTTGAGAAACCTGTTGTGAAGATCCGGTTTGTGTCTCCAAGAAAAACAGATTTGGAGGCTTTAACACCTTGATGGCCAGTTCCTTCCTAAAAGAGTTTCTTAAAATAAACTTATTTTGCAAAAATACTTCATCTCTTTTGAATATATATTTCATTAAGTTAATAAAGTTAAAATTCAGAGAGAGAATAAAATACATTTTCATATAACAGCAAAATACCATCGAAACAGAAATTAAAAAAAAAAAAAAATTTCTATATTAACATTTAATTAAATTAAGAAACAAAATATTAATTTGCATGTTTTTTGTGTTTTATATGATAAAATACTTGCATTAACTGCTCTGATAGAACAACATTTACAGAAAGTTTTCATCTTGTAAAACATCATGAAAATTCATTCAGTGACAAAATTATAATTTTAAAGGTAAAAATGAACTTTTTCCTATTAATGGCTGCAGGTGGTTCACTGTTTTATACAATTCAAAATGAACAAACATCACAAATGTTAACTTACTATGGCAACTTGGGCAGTTCTCGGGTCATGTACCCTGATCTTCCTATCCTTGCTTGTCGTAGCAAAAAGACTACCTTCCCGATTCCATGTTATCGAGAACACAGTATCGTTATGGCAGTTGATGATATTAAGAGGCTCAGCTTGCTCCACATTCCACAAAATACACTGGAAAATATAATTATGAGCATTGAGACTTTCTTTATATGGAAAACACTTTAAAAAACTGGAAACTGCTAGATTACAGCAGGTTACGATGTTAACTACAAAGATACAAGACAAAATATTTACCAGTTAAAAGAGATAGAGAGAGAAAATTACCTTATGGTCCATTCCAGTACTGAGAATGATATTCGAAGCAGTCGGATGCCATTCAATGTTTGTGACCTTACGTTGATGACCGTGAAGGTCAACTGCCCACTCAGTCAAATTACTATGCATAGTATTGGGAATCCGCCAAACTTTGACCTGAATCCAAAAGACAAACACCTGTGTAGAGGATTTTGGGAATCTTGAAATGTTCAGTAAAAGAGCAAAACACAATTTCATGATTAAATAAAGTAGCAAGATTATCAGATGATGCAGATATATTCATACAACAAACATTTGGCACCATTACCTATGGAATTATCTTCCATCTGTCAACAGACATTTCTTGGTTGCATTTGATACAAAATTCCATAAAATACTTAAGATTTGTTAAAAGGTTTTCACCAATTCTTGGAAATTAGAAAAGATGAAAAACCCCCAAAATGAAAGAAAGCAGTTTCATTAAATGGAAAATATTCTTTCTATTCTCATTATTTACCGTGTTATCGTCAGCAGCTGAAGCAATGACATTGTCATCAAATGGATTCCATTTGATATCCAAAACTGTTCCAGCATGGCCAGTAACTTTAGGAGCATTGATATCAACACGACCAGTCTGCAAGGAAAATAGATTTTAAATAAATTTTTAAAAAAGAGGAAAAGTATATATATACAACAACCCAAAGTATATTGTGATCATTAAGTTAAGGAAAAAAATGGTATTTGTAAATCTGAAATCATGATAATATGAAGAATCCTAGACTAGAAAAAGAAAGATTATAACAATTAAATAAGTCTTACCTTTTCCAAAGGCAGTACTAAAAATGCTCCTCCCCCTGATGCTTCAATCACAACTGCCAGAAATTTGGGATTTACAGCACAGAAATTACTGTCATGGGCATTTCTTGTAATATGAACATTTTCATAGCAAAGCTCTTTTCTATACGGACTGCCAAAAATATGGCGGTACTTAGAGCTCCGCACTCGAAATGCCATCTACAATGGAAATTGAGAAATGTAATTAAATTATTTCATTTGAAGATGCGAATTCTGGTATATTTTCACAAAACAGACAATAACTAAACAACAGAAAACATTGAAATTGGAAGGATCAAAGAAGTCTGTTCCTTCTCTTCAAAAAATTGGGCTTTTTTTTCTACTTTTGTCTTCTCCAAACACACTTTTTTACTTTTATGATATAAAAGATGTTAAGATACTTTTTTATTGCCCAGAATAAAATTACCATTCAAAGTTACACTTTTATCTTCACAAATGACAATTGATGGAGCTCACTTTGACATCCTTTGCTCAATAAATTTTGGTAATATTTTACTGAATCATTGAACCAAAATTCTGACATAAATTTCCTTTTCGTCAATAAATAACAATCATACTTATAAAGCTTGTAAATTGATCTTTCTTACAACCTAAATTATTTATTCAATGGACCCAATCATTCAAAAATTCCTTTCTGAAAAAATGTCCCTTTAACCATCAAACCCTAATCTTAAAAACAACTAAATATCCATCTTCTATGAATGAATACTGAAGAATATATGAGTTGAGAACAGTGAATTTTTTTAGTCATTTCATAAAAGATATACACTATTAGTTGTGAGAAATGTGTCATGTGACATTTTATAAAGATTAAAAAAGGTGTTTCATTGGCTAAAAAATACAATGGATTACAATGAGAACATAGGAAATGGCCAACAGAATTTCTTGGTAGCAGTGTAAGTCTATTGGTGAATGTTTAAAACTAAAGTAGGTATTAAACAAGGATACTTGCTAACTCAAGTATTCTTTAATGTTTTCAGAAAATCTAAATATAATATAATAATATGTTTAATCCCTTGCCATGTCAGCCGTCATGAAGGTCAAATCTCCTGTGCATGCAAAGTTCTTACAGCTGGAAGGGTCCTGTATCTTTAAATGGCTACAATTTCACTTGGTACTGAATATTGCTGTTATCTTTGGGCTACTGCCTCCTTCGAGTCTCTTAAATTGTTTGATCCAATTCAGAATTTAGTTGTTAACATGGTGATTTCTCTTCTTTCTACGAGATTGGAATCTTTGTTGTGCCTTTTCTATAAGCATTTTCATGGTCATTGTTCAGATGAAGTTCCTGGTCTAGTACCCTCTATCAAGATCTTTAAAACAGGTCACCCACTTCTCTTCCCAGATCCATCGTTCCTCCATTGAGCTTTCTCTTAGTCATAACTCCTTTCATTCCAACAGCTTCTTTCATCTGCAATTCTCTACCACCAGCTTCTTTTCGTCTGCTCTGGGATGTTCATTCCTTGAAGCTTCTGGTCAATTGACATCTTTTAAATCTGTAGGGCCCCTTCTTTGCCTTCTTTGCAGCCCCTTATTCTGCAAAGTGATTTCAAGCCTTGTTTGGAATAAAAATCATATGAAACTGCAACTCAATGATATATTCTGTTCATTAACAGTCAGTTGATTGAATAAATTAGTCGAATTGACTGAATAAATCATCTTATGAAAGAGAAAAACGAAATCAGTCACAACAACAACAACAACACCATTTTCTAAAAACTTTCTTCTCAATTGAAAGAAGAATTAAATCATGACTTGCTTTAAGGCTTGGATCTGTTATTGACAGTAACAAGCCAAGGCCAGACTTACAAACAACAATAGAGGTACTCTAAAGAAACTGAGGGTGAGATAGAATACAACAATTTGATATTCTATAAATGTTGTCTTATCAGTTACTGCCTTACATGAATAAAATTCCACATGAAAATCTCCAACCAAAATAGATATGAAACTTTTGTCTGCCAGCATAAAAACAGAAAAAAATTCTTTTAATTTAATTTTCCAGATAATTTTAACCCTTTAGCTTTTAAACTGATCATATCCAGCCCAAATATTCTACCTGTTTTATATTCAAACTGACTAGATCCAGCCTCTCACACCTACCCTACAATGTATTTATAAAACTAAACATTCGCATCATCAAAATCTTGAAATTACAAGTTAATGCATGATTAATTGAAAACATTTGACAGACTTATCAGGATGCTAATTAGTTGAACTAGAGTTTTCTGCACTTCAAAATTAAACTAATGAGTGACAGCAAAACAGCCCTAATTGAAGAAGACCCTTCCATCAACAACACCCTACAACCTCTGCCCAGATTTGATCTCTTCCTATCCCTATTCACTGCTTCTTCCCGTAATGTTAACCTCAGATCCTTTAAACTAGCCAAGTGCTGACCACCTCCACTCACTTGAAACATTTCTCACACATCTAACAAAACATAAAATTAAATAGATTTGTATAAAATTTAATAATTAATATTTCTGATGTAATTAAAATTTTAAATCTTACTGTCAGCAATTAAAAACTGTTGACCAATTTCTACCACCTCTTGAAAATACTCATGCAGACTATATTTTGTCTTTTTTCATAAAAAAAAAAATAATCTTCTTCCATTAATACACAAGAGATGTCAGTAGCCAAGGCTGGCAATATACCAATATGATAATTTTTGCTGGTCATTCTGCCAAATTGGCCAAAATGTTCCTTGAAGCTCATAAAATTAGAAGTGTGTTACCTGGAGAATCTCCAGATGGAAACCTTATTGGAAATTTAAAGTGAATTACAAAATAAGATCTTCGATTTGCCCCAGTTCAATATCAATAAAGAAGTTTGGCAATATTCTTAAATTCCTTTTTCTGGTTTCAGTCACTGAACTGTAGCCATGCAGGACCATCACCTTCAACAAAGCCAACCCTAGATAATTTCTGGTACTTAAATTTTTGGCTTTGGAACAGGACGGTTTTTGGTCAGCCCCTCCTCTCCCAATTAACCTAACACTATTAGCCTATGGGATTACTTTTTATTATAAGTGAAGGTGCATTGCCTAGTGGTTAGAGTGTTGCCGTCATGATAGCAAGATTGTGGTTTCAGTTCCTAGATCAGTGGTCCATTGTGTTCTTGAGCAAAACACATCATTTCATGTAGCTTCAGTCCACTTGGCTGTAAGTGGGTGACAACCCTGCAATGGATTGGTGTTCCATTCAGGTTGAATGCTGGCCTGCCCTACTAAGCGATGGGAAGGCATCATTTGAAAACAACAACAATGCAAGGAAGTGCACTTTGGTCATATCCCTAATTCATCAGGGGACAGGACAATCATCAATATGTAACACCTACAGACATAGATTTTCAATGAATTTAAAGCAAAATGTAAAAGTGGAATGTTGGTGACCCTAGAAACGAGTTGCTGTTCATTGAGAGCCAACATCAGAATGGTAAAATTCTTCAATTATATTCAGTTTATATCTTTATGATTGTAAAGGAACGTAACACTTGTTCAGCTTTTCATATTATGATTCCGTTTCGAGTAGTGTTTCTCAAAGTGGACTGTGACAATATTTTGGTGGAACATGGCACTTCACAATGGGACGTCAACAAGGAATAAGTGAAGAAAATTTGCAATAAAGTTTTAATGATAACTTTTTAGGGGTTGCATGACAAAAGAGTAAGGAAACCCTGATTTACAACTTTAGCCCCCTTCATAGTGCCCTAATGAGATTGGGTTATGCCCTTGTCTTTATTGTAATCAGGAAACAACAACTACAACCACCAGGCGAAGGGCAATGATGGACATGCAGTACAACAATCCATTTTGTAGACTTTTCAACTGTTTCTATTCTTTCATTTACCAACACAGATCATCACTAGTCCCCATTGCCTTTTAGTACTTTACTAGTTGGACTAAATTTTGATTAAGAATGGCTATAAATCATGACAATCTTTTAGGGTTGAACAACAGAATCTTTCATCAACAAAAACAGATTCCTACACAAATTCTTTAAACAGACACAATGTGCCATCTTTTAGCAGGAAGAGCTATCATTGCCTTTACTTTGAAGTTTCTTTTAATGAAGTAAGATGAGTAATGAAAGAAGATTATACAATTATATTTTTTTATTCTTTTACTTGTTTCAGTCATTCAACTGTGGCCATGCTGGGGCACCACACTGAAAGGCTTTAGTCAAACGAATCAACCCCAAAAGTTACTTTTTTAAGCCTGGTACCTATCCTACCAGTCTCTTTTGCTGCACTGCTGCATTATGGGGATGTAAACACACCAACACCGGTTGTCAAACAGTGATGGGAAGGAACAAACACAGACACACACACACATATATATATATATATACACACACACACACATACATACAATCGGTTTCTTTCAGCTTCCATCCACCAAATCCACTCTCAGGGCTTTGGTCAGCCCATGTCTATAGTACAAGACACTTATCCAAGGTGCCACACAGTGGGACTGAACCCAGAACCATGTGGTTGGAAAGCAAGCTTCTTACCACACCTTGTTTCTAAAATCTTTATGTAGACTCGTTTCGATTGCGGGGCCACCTTTTATAAAACCAGGATGGGTTCATGATTTCAAATATCTCTCTTTTCCCACGTGCACACATACAAAGAGATGGCTGCTAAGGTATTGTTATTGGCTGATGGATCAGCAGTTCGTTTTATTTCCAGCCTTTTGGGGTTTCCATAATCTTAGTCCCTCCTGACCGGAACCAGCAGAGACAAAACCATAAAGATTTTGTTACCTTGCAATGTTGTCGTGAATCGATACTTGCCATAGATACAACTCGGACTAAGGTGGCTCCTCTAGTTTTACCTGTTCCACATACACTACAGAAATATCCAGTAAGAGGTCTATTCTATGCTGCTTTACCTGTATAAATCCCTTCATGGCATGTTTATAATTTGGCTTCTATTATATCATTATATCTAGTCTTTAATTGATTTTAACTCAAGAAATTAATTTATGAGCAATAAAAAGTATTTTTTATATGTAAATATTTTGTATTTATAATATTGATACTACAATAATTACTATCGTCTTTCTCATTTCACAACAAGTTCATATATGTAAAGAAATATATTAACTTTCAAATATGTTAATCTCAAGTTCTGAAGCAACTTTTCTAAAACTTATTTTTTTCATTGACATCGTTAAACTAACAGGATTAAAAAATCAAGGAAATAAAGTTGAAATGAAATAATAAGAGATTTTAAGAAGGACAAGAAGTCCAAATAACGATGGTGTCGAGAGTAAGACGTGTAACAATTATGACATCATTGCTGGCTGGACATTATTGTCAGGACAAATCAGAGCTACACAACGAAATAAATAATAGGAATCTTATATAAACAAACCAAATTCAAAATCATTAAATTGCGTCTGTGTGTGTAGGGGGAGGGGTCTTTTTTCTTTATGTCTTGGAATTGTGTATCGACTAGAAAATTCTAGGGTTGTATTTAATAAATTATATCCAGAAAATCAAGTTAACTATCCATTTACTCTTACCGAGACTTTAAAAAATTCCAGCTCTAATATTATTGTTTTGTCAACCTTATATTAAGACAACGAAGGAGTGAGAAAAAAGGTGCACCGAATTAACTGATGACAGGTGAACGATTTCTATTATTGCAAAATATATATTTTTTAATATCACAAAAATGACAAAAGATATCAAGAAAATTAATAAATCAATGCGTTTAGTGAATGTGTGTTTAGTTCTGCTGTTGGTTTTTAATAAATTATTTACGTTCTAAAATAGCATTCTAAATATTTTCCCTTGTCAATCTACAACTATGTCCCTAAGAAATTCCAGTCGTCAACGCAGTCGTTCATTGACAAGCGACAACAATAAACCGCGGTGGACTGCGACAGCTAAGAAACCTTTGATGAGAAAGAGAAACCGAAGACAGCTGCTTAAAGATGGTCAACAATGAATGAACGAGTTTTTCACAGAAAGAGAAAGTGTAAAGAGAAAACGAAATGTGTGGAGGTGGATCGCAGATTTCACCTTAATTACAGTATAAATACAATTGTAATAAATACATGATTATATTAGGTCTGGACTTCAACAGGAAATCAA
>JARUKP010000176.1:0-13252 GCA_029874955.1 Octopus insularis | reverse complement strand
TGTCAATATTTACACATATCTAACCTTTTTGCTATATCTACTACATATATTTCTGATATTCAAATGAGCTTTGCAAATTTTTCACCCAATATCTCGCTTATTTCTATTTAAAATGTTATTTTAAAATGTTATTTTGATCATTCCAGCATGTTTCTATGGCTGTTTTATGCTAGAAATCGAAGTTTCATAAAAAAATTCCAGTTAATAGAATTATGGGAGGTAATGGGTTAAGCTAAATTGACAACCTCAACTGATTTGAAAGTGACAAAGATTTCACTAGAAACATAAAAAACTGCATTAAACCGACAACATCAGATGCAAATTCTCTGATCAAGCTCCAATTCTTAATTGAATTTAATGAGTGGTTTGTCACAATGACCCCTTAAAGTGTAGTAATGATTGGAAACTGAACCACACTAGATAGCACAAACCAGTATCATGTGATTGGTCTATTGAGTAACTTAACAGGACTCAATTTTGTAGAATTTTCCACCTTGCTCCCTTTAAGGAGGTTTTTGGTGGTAATCCCAATGCCCACTTGATTTAACAGATAGCAGATAGACAGGAAATATAGCACAATTATTTTCCTGTTGTGGTAGGCCAGCCATAGATTGCTAACTTGTATGACAACTTGTCATACATTCCAAGCAGTATGTCTCTCTTAATGGGTAATATTAATATTTAAACAAGACAAGGGAAACATCACATGCTCTAATGAAATCTGTTATTTGTTTGTGAATGAAGTTGGTTACCTGTTGACACAATATATGAAATTTCCATTCACTAGCAACAACAAAGTGCCACCATGACAACTACACTCTTGACAAAAGTATAAAATATTAGAAAATAAATAAGGCCTAAAAAATGAAGGATTAACTATCTCAAAAATTAAAACCTGGAGGTAGGACTAAGAAAAACAATTGTGGTCCTGGCTAGAATAGTTTTCATCATAAGTCTCATCAAAAGACAAACAGACTGGACAAGGGAATACCTCAAACAGTCCAGACTATAACACTTCAGATACTATTAACTGCAGCTACTAGTTGAAAAGGTGCAGTCTAGTCACAGACTTGAGGGAATTATGGAATATCTGGAATTGCAGAATAAAATTAGCCATTCAACCAATCAAGTACATATGCAATAAGTGCTGTATTTCTAGTAAGAAATTTCCATTTTATAACCCATCTATTATTTCTAGTAAGAAATTTCCATTTTATAACCCATCTATTATTTCCAGTTTTGTCATATGTATCTATATGAAAGGAGTCACAACAAGAACATTCAGCTCCAGCCCTGGCTTGCTGTACTACTTCAGATATCATCTGAAGAGCAAGATAGGGCTAGAGAAAAGATGCCTGTCACAAAGTGTATATGGGAAAAGATGGAAGGATGTGGAAAGAAAGTTGGGGGGGTGAATGACCCTGCTTAATTTCAACCATAGTAAAGTAGTACAGTGTAGCTGGTGGACTTCACGGCCAAGGTTTAAAATTTTTTAATTATATTGTTTAATTATATTTAAATACATATTTTTAAAGCTCATTTATGAACCCATGGACACCGTTTGTGATGTCCTGTATTGTCCTTTCTATGTCCAATAAATATTATACGAATATATCTCTAGCAGCAAGTGGAATGAATGGCAATCCACAGTTTAAAACATCAATTTTAGAGTAAACAAGGTATTGTATTTGTAATTGTTTACAGTTCCAGAAACTTCAACATGTTGACAGAGCCTACGAAATGCATTTTCATTTACCAGCAATAACAGCTACCATAACTACCACCACACTCTTGAAAAAAGTAGAAATTATTACCAAAATAAATATCTAAGGAAGGAAAAGGAATAACTGTTCCAGGTACACAAAACATGAAGGTGGGGGCTTAGAAAGGCAATTGGGGCCATGGCTAGAATAATTTTCATCATAGATCTCATCAAAAAAAACAGAAATAGACTGGACAGGGGAAGACACTTCAAATTGTCCAGATCATAACACTTCATCAGATACAATTAACTGCTGCTACCAGCTGGCAAGATGATGCAGTCTAGTCACAGACTTGAGGGAATTATGGAATATCTGGAATGAATTTAGTCATTCAACCATTCAAGTACATATGCCAAAGCTGTATTTCTTGCAAGATAATTTTGTTTCATTAAATATTGATTCTATAAACCCATATTTCATGTCGAGATTTGAGTCTAGTAAAAGACCTCAGTAAAATTATGTTAAATACTTATGTGACAAAATTAATGTGAGAATCCATTATGAGGAAATTGGCACCTGATACAGGAAGCCATCACTGTTAGCAAACAGATGAATGGCAACTCGCGTTTCACCAGGAAGTTGTTCATGGTTACTTATGGTCAAAGAAATGCTTCCTTAAACATTATTGTAGAAACTGATATCACGGGCAAGGACTTATGGGAAGAAACAATGAACCAATTATAAGAATAGATTTGGCATTAAATGCTGTTAATGTGGACTTGGTAGAATGGTAATGCTACTGAGAATTGGATTTGGCAGAGAAAATGTGGCACGACTGGACATTGGAACCTGAGAAAGCTATTTGGCAACTACTGTGTGGAACTGCTATTCTCTGCACATACAATGTGTTGAGGGACTGACGCATCCAAGGGCATGTCTAGATCATGATGGGCAGATCGCGTTTTGAGCTCTCATCCCCTGCACCACCAACACAGGGATGAGGCAAGGCACAGACTAGACCCCCTCCTCATAGAGTCAGTCAACTGGCACTGCCCATGCCACTTCAGTGTGTGTGTGTGTGTGTGTGCGCGCCCCAGTCTCGCTTATGGTTTGCTGAATATACTTGAAGTGGACAGTGCATCCGTTTACGCATGTTGCTTTGTTGGGTGCACTGGGAGACTTGTCATTAAAAACTGGGAAAGGTATAGTAAATGTAGTGTAACATGGCCAAATGCCTCAACATCTTAGTGACACACATGAACGAATCAAGATTCCAACTTTTCCTATCTACTGTCTAGCAGTATGGCCCCTAGCCTTGCCAGCTTCCATCAAGACATCCAACACATGTCTTCATGAAAAATGGATATTAAATGATGAGGAATCAATAATTCCCATTGTGGAATCGTTAATATTCTTTAAAAAAAAAATCAAAAATTTTACAAAACCTAATAAACTATGAAATAGTTATTGAAAAGTACAAGGAACAGTAGATATTGTCAACCTCAGTATTTGAGTGGTACTTTGTCACTGGAAGGGCAAAATTAATACCAGTGGGATTTGAACTCAGAATTTTGAGGGTGGTACAACTGCATTTTGGTGACCCTCCTACTGCTCTCAAATTTGTTTTGCAATTACAGTTAAAAATGCTTAATTTTTAATAAAATTTTGCTAAGATACATTATTCAATCTGTAGACTATAGCAAAGACAATCCTGCAAATCACGGTGGAAGGTGGACGAAAGCAAACTACAACAAAGATTGGACAATCCTCAATTTTGCTGACTCAGAGATTAGCAGAAAACCAAGACAAGTGGCAAAATCTGGTTCTAACATCATTACCAAATACCTCTATGATCAAACAATCAAGAGATAAGACAGGATAGATAATGTTAATATTTTTAAAATTTTCTTTTGTGGAGTTTGTTATAAACCCTAACCAATTAAATTTGCAAGCCTTTTTTGCAAGAAAAACTAAAATTCTGTTCTGAACAAAGTTAATGAGAAAAAAAAAAAAAAATTCAGTTCTACATCCACCTAAAAATTTCTACAGTTTTTCCAGTTTTGATTTTTCTTTGAAGTTTTTTTTTTTTTTTTTCAAATTTGAAACATTGATATAACTGCAAAAAATAAAAATTCTTTGTTTTACCATTTTTTTTTTTTGTTTTGTAACTTTGCCACTACATAAATATAATGCAAAACAAATTCAAATTATGTTAAAATGGCTCTAGTACTTACATTGCGTGAAAAGCAGGTGTTTGGCAATTGTAATCCAGAATGAAAGAATCAGCAGAATAGTTTTAATGGGTTATAAAAATCACTGAACATTGGAGAGGTCTGTGAGCAAGAGGTCTTAATTCTCACAATAGTGTCAAATAAGCTCAAGTTACATTCTATTTCTTGCTTTTGCTCTTTTATTGATGCTGCAAGCAAGAATATTCTCAAGACTACATCAGCACCTACAGGTCATCATCGTTTAACATCCACTTTCCATGCTAGCATGGGTTGGACAATTTGACTGAGGACTGGTGGACCAGGTGGCTACACCAGGTTCCAATCTGATCTGGCAGAGTTTCTACAGCTGGATGCCCTTCCTAACGCCAACCACTCCAAGAGTGTAGAGGGTGCTTTTACGTGTCACGGGCACGAAGGCCAGTGAGGCAATACTGGCAACAGCCATGCTCAAAATGGTGTATTTTATGTGCCACCTGCACACATAAAATACACCATTTTGAGCATATGTATATGTGTGTTATATATATATAGAGAGAGAGAGGCGAGCAAAGAGAAAGAGAGAGATTTGCCTAGAGTTTACAGGCTCATTATGCCAGTGCTTATTGCAGTTTGCAAACAGTATAAGCATTGAGAGTATAAGACATGCCATGAACAAAGCACCTGTCTGCTGCAAGATTAATGACCATCAGCCACTGGTACTCATTTCAGGTTAGTAGGCTGAAGTCATGCGAAATGCAGCACTTTGCTGAAGGATAAAATACACTGCCTGGTCCAAAAATGAAACGGTTATCCTTATGGATAATACCCTAAAATACTAGGTCATGCATGTTCACCCCCTACCCCACTCACACACACACGCACACACATGTGATGGGTATCCATCTACTAAATTTCACATCTCAAAATATTAGTCAACTAAAGGTTATGATAGAAGACTTTTTACTCAAAGTGCTGTGGCCATCCATGGGAATAGATCAGGAATTCTAAAACTTCTTATAGACATGTCCTTCAAATAAAATATCTTTCAAACTGCAATATATATTAACATCAAGGAAACATTCACCTTTGAGATTCTGCTCTTTTCTACAGCACACACACACACCATCGTCATCATCCTTTTACGTCTACTTTCAATGCTGGAATGGGTTAGATTGGTGATCATAGTCCTTGTCATCGGTTAGTGGGAGCCACTTGCTGCCATAGGCTGGTATTCAGACATGCCATTTGGTTTCTTCTTATGCCTAGATACCCTTCCGCTCACCAACCACTTTACAGAGTGCACTAGGTGCATTTTCTTGTGGTACAAAGTCTAGAGAGTTTTACAGTCCTTGGCATGACAGAACTATAGGGATCTTGTAGCACTATGCTTTTTCTACTCATTTGTGAACCACTTTCTCTGTGCACAGGGTACTATAGCTCTGGCACCAGCACTAGAGAGAATGTCACTAGTCCTTTGACAGCTTTCCATCACATCATCAGTGGAGGAGCAGGGGCAAAAAGGTGCTTTGTATACAGGAAATGTGGGGAGCACTCAATAACACGCAGATACACACATACACACGCACAAAGTTTGTATTAAAATATAATAAAGATCTAACCCTTTGCTAAATGGATGGATAGAAGGTAAAAACAACTATATAAGCAACTGAAAAGAAATGAAAGCACAGACTAGGATGGAACCTACTTGATTTATTTCTAAAAGTCAATGCCTTGAATGTCACACTACATTGCTAACGTTATCGTTTACCAGCAAGACAACAATTTTCAGGAGAAGCTGTCTCTTGCCACCACCACCACCACCACCCACACCCCGCTCCACCTCCCTCCGGGGAAAGATGCTATTCTCCAATATTCAATTATATTTTGCATGTTTGCCGCTCTTGCTACTGTATTGCACCATTTGCAGCCACCACAACAGCCACACTAACTATGCACATTGCTGACAACAAAGAATCTATGTTTCCGATGACAATTTTTGGACAGATTAGTTTTGAATGATGAAAGAATTTCTTCACTTTTCTCTTTCTATTTCACTTACTTTCTTCTCTGCCTCCCGCTCTCTCTCCTACTACTCTCTCTTTCTCTATACTCTCTTTATCACAGATATCACTCACTTTCTCACACTGTCTTTTTTCTCTCTCGTATACACTATCCACTCACATCTCTTATACCTTAATGTATACACATTGCTCTCTCTCTCTCTTCCACTGTTCATATTCTTTCTTTCTTTCTTACTTTCTCTTTCTCTCACCTTTTCCTTACACATACACATATCCCACCGTTACCGCTCAGTCACACTTACGCACATTCACATCGTCTCACTCTCACGCGCGCGCCCCACTCACACTCTGTTCTTCCTATTTCCTCTCTCTCTCACTCACTGCCTTCTTTCACACACACACACAGTAATCTCCCCACCTTTACACACATATACGCTGTAATCTCACAACCTTTACATACACACAGAAACACTAATGTCACCACCTTCACACACATACACCCTTACACACACATTCACACACACGTATACACAATTGTTTTTAACCTTTATTTTCCTTTTTCTTTCTATCTTTTGTTTGTTTTTTTCTCGCTCTCTTCTTTGCTGTTTACATCTATATTTCTCACTTTTACTTTGTTTTCTCTGTGTGTGTGTGTGCGTGTCTGTCAGCGCGTATGTGCGTGTGTGCACACACGCGCGCTTGTCTTTATCACTCTTTCTCTACTCATTAATGTGTGATTGTCTCGTTTCTCTCTTTCTGACTTCTCCCTCTGTTATCAATTATACTTCCTTCTCTTTCTTATTCTCTCTCTCTCTCTCACGCAAACGCACACACACATACACACACACATAAACACACGCACACACGTAGGGACACACGCATCTTTGCAGCCATCCTTTTGTCTCTACCTCCTCCTCCCTTTCTCTAGTGTCTTCCTTCTCTGTCACATTTCTCTTCACGTCGTTCTTCCAGCTCCCCATTTACTCCCTCTCTTCACCACCACCATCACCACCACTACAACAACAACACCAACACACACACGCGCACTCAGCACACACGCACATCCATTCTCTTTCTCTACAAGCTTCTTTAGCCCTTCCTACTTGCTGCCTCTCACACTCATGCTTTCTATTCTCTCACTCTTCCTGTTCTTATCTCTTCCCACTTTCTCTTCATTTCTCCCCCACAACCCTTATTCCCTTTCCCTTGAACAAACATCTCATTTCTTCTCTCTATCATTTTGATTAGTATTTCCAAAGTGATATTTATTTTATTCTATTTTATCATTTTCTTCTATAGTTTCTTTACTTCTTTTCTCTAAAGACCAGAGTCTGTTACTGATACCTGAATATACTAAAATAACCTTTTGTGTAGAGATTAAGTAAACAGTCAGTAATGTATGCCAATATTTTATAGGCTCTTCCTGTCAAGTTTATCACCATGGCCATCTACTATACATCTGTGAAATATTCTCAATTCCTACACTTCATCCCATACAGTTCCCACCAAAACTCAGTGTGAAAGACCCAACTTTCACTTTCTCTTTCATTTTGACCAGCTATTTTTCTTCTTGCTTTTTTCTTAGCCTCTTTCTTTTACTTTCTCTTCTAACCACTCACTTACCTACCACATCTCACCATTATTTCATCACTGCCAACAACATCATTGTTAATACTCCAGCACCATCCCCCCTGGCATTCCACCACCTTCACTTCCACTGCTATCCTTGCTGCTCCATCCCCTAACTCCACAACCACATATTTCCCCCACCACCACCACCAACACCAACATAATCTAAACTTCCTCACCACCAATATATATAAATAAATATATATATATATATATACATATATATGTATAGATAGATTGATAGATATAGATCTTTGTATGTATCTATGTATCTATCCGCCCACCCCCACCCCAGCACATCTAACTCCATAACCATCCCCACCCCCACCATATGGCATTCCTCCACCAGCACAATCTAACTTCATCACCACACATTCATCCACCCCTCTTCCTCTCCTGCCGACAGCATCTAACTTCATAACCATCTTTACCGCCACACATCTTATCCCCACCAACATCATCTGACTTCATTCACCCCCCCCCCAACTCATCTCCACTTATTCCCTCCCCCCCCTTTCTCCCACCCCAACCCATACTATCTGCTTCCACCACCACCATCACTTCTATTGCAAATACTATAATCACTATCACAACTACTTCCCACAACAACCACCACACTTTTCAAAAATTTTTTCCCCTTTCATTTCATCATGTAATTATTATTTTCTGTTTCTCTTAAATTTCAATTCCTCCTATCCAACTCTTCTCTAGCATTCTTTTCAATACACTTTACATTGATATTTACACCCCCATCCAAACCACAAACATCCCCCAACCTATTTCACTGCCAGCCTTCCTATCTAGTAACTTTTGCTTTTTCTACATCAATTTGCCCACCATTTCCACCCCCAACTGCACCATCTACACAGTAGTTCTTGTGCTATTTCTAAACCCTAAAACCTTCATCTAGTTGCTAACATTACTGTTAGACTGTAAATAGAAAATTGCAAAATAAAATAAATAAGTAATAAAATAATATAGTCAAAAAAATCAATTTATCATACAAATTTCTTCCATTTCTTCCACAGAAAACAGCAATTGTTGTAAATCATTAATATAACAGGTTTGTCCTATATTCTTTTCCAATGATTTTTAAAAGTATAAAAAAAAACAAACAATAGAAAAATTAAACAAAACACACGCACACATGCATGCACATTTGCATACATACACACACACACACTCATAATCAAAAACAAAATATAAAAAAAAGGACCAAACAAGCAAATTGAATTGATCATGTGACAAAGACCCTTGAGAGAAACTATACTGAAGTAGTTGAAATAAAGTATATTTCTTCATAATAGCTCAAGCTGATTAAAGTTCATTTTCTATTTCTAAAGAATTTAGATTAATACTATTTGTGAAACTATTAAATGTAAATGTAAACAAAATGTATCCACCCACTTAACCTCATCATCATCATATGCATATGCATGTGTATGTGTGTGTGTGTATATATTCTTGACAATTTATTATTAACATTATCAAGTTTAATTTTCATATATGTATATTAACATTTGCTCCTTTTGTTTTCTAATATAGTGTTGGAAGAATCAAAAATGACTTCCTTTTTCTATATTGCTGTTTTATATTTTGTAATACTTCATTTGTGTGTCTCTCTACATACTGGAGTTAATTTTAATTACTTTCTTTCAAGATTTGCTTAGCCAACTATATTCTATGATTACCTGGTTAACTCACATTATTTGCATCCTCAGATTTCGTTTCTACACCTGTCCACTTGTCTGAAGAAAAAACATTGATCAACTGACATTTAAGTCATGACCAACTTGTAGTCTTTTCTAGCATATTATATTCAGGATATGTTTATCTGGTCTATTTATAGATGCAAGCATGGCTGTGTGGTTAAGAAGTTCATTGTATAACCATATTTCTTAGATTCAACCCCACTGTGTGGCTCCTTGAGCAAGTGTTTTCTATAATAGCTTTGAGCCAACCAATGTTTTGTGGGTGAGATTTAGTTGACAGAAACTGTACAGAAACCTATTGTGTGTGTGTTTGTGCATGGGTATGAGTGAGTCTTTTTATGTATCTTCATATTGTCATCATTTTGGCAAAAACACAAACAGTGTGTCCTGTAGCTCAGCAGTTTCATCATGTGTGAAAATCAGTAGAATAAAAAGGTGTGGCTGTGTGGTAAGAAGTTTGCTTCCCAACCACATGGTTCCAGGTTCAGACCCATTGTGTGGCACCTTGGACAAGTGTCTTCTACTATAGCCTCAGGCTGACCAAAGCCTTGTGGATGGATTTGGTTGAAGGAAAGTGAAAGAAGCCTGGTTGTATGTGTGTGCATGTGCGTTTGTGTGTGTGTGTGTGTGTCTATTTTTAACCTCCATCACTGCTTGACAACTGGTGTTGGTGTGTTTACCTCGCCATAACTTAGTGATTCAGCAAAAGAGATTGATAGAATGAGTACCAGACTTTGAAAAAAATAACAAAAGACTACTCCAGCATGGCTGCAGTTCAATGACTGGAACAAGTAAAAGATAAAAGATTGAAAAAAAAATGTAAATTCTGCTTGACCAGTGTCCAACAAGCAAATTAGGTTGAAAACTTGAATGATCAAATAAAGATGAAGTCAGTGTACTACTGACTAGTGTCCAGCAAAACAAATCAATAAAAGAAACAAGAAGAAAAAGTATTTTGGTTTGGAAAATGCTATTTTTATGGTTAGGTGGATGATAGCTAATTAAACAAAGGTCCATTGACACCTGATAAAAGTTGTATGGATCACACACACCGACAGTAATAAATAAAGCTATCTGTGTGTGTGTGTGTGTGTGTGTGATAGTGTATATAGTTCACAGAAAGCTATTCATGTCCTGAGTTTGTGAGAATGGAAACGAACAGGATGACACACACACACCCTGCCAAAATGGCAAGAACACACGAACGTGTGTGTGTATGTGTGTGTGTGTGTGTGTGTGTGTATGTGTGTGTGTAGTGCTGGACTAACCTTGTGGCAAACCTAGCATATGGAATTCCCACCTCCCCCAAATGCTTTATTGATCTAATACAGTGCTGCCTTTAACTTTTAGCAAAGACTGGGTGTTAAATCCCATTTGCATTCGGATTACTCCGTCAAATATAATGCTTATTTATTCATATTGTTTTGAATTAATCATGCTACATCTCATAGCTTTCAGATTTCAATGATGTGATTGTTCATAGTAGGAGAGGTGAGAGGCCAGATCTGGACAGTTTTCAACATAAAACAGGTAGAATATTTGGGCCAGATATGACTGGCATAAATACCAATGGGTTAAGGTGGATCCAATCTATTTAATACTAAAATCCGAATTCTGTTTGCCTGCTTGAGAGTTCTTTGATTTTAGACTAGGCCATGCATTATCACAATAAAATGCCTCATCTTATGTCCTTTTCTTAGAATCTGACCCTTAGAAATCTCAAAACAGAAGAATTGGGGGAAAATGCTTTGTAGTATTTCTTCTGGCTCTTTATGTTCTGAATTCAAATCCTGCCAAGGTCAGCTTTACCTTTCATCCTGAAATGAAGTACCAATCAAGTATTGGGGTTGAAGGTATTGACTAATGCCTCCCCTTAAAAATACTGAGCCTTCTGCCTCACTTAGACCCCATTATTATACTAGCACTTTCAAAAGAGGTGTTGCCATTTATGAATAAGAAAACAAAAAGAACACACTAGCAGTGCACAGACACACACACACACACACACACACACACCTATACCTACAAAACTCAGGCACACACACACACACACACCTATACCTACAAAACTCAGGCACACACACATGCACACATGCTTATAATAATACCCATCATACATAGATTTACATATAGAAAAGTGAGTGTAAAAATTGCACACAAACACACATACTTCTGCTGACTTTTAATGACTCCAACACATCAGCTCCAAAATAAAGAAACAACAAAACAACAAACAGTAGAACTTTTGTATTAATTTCGATGACACTCACTCTATACAAAAGTCCTTCAAACATGCAATTGAATGCATAAAAATAAACCATTTACCAACAATAAACAAACTGGTGCAAGGTTTTTTTTCTTTTTTCCCATTACTCGATGTGGCCTTGTCTGCTTGTATTTATAATTTGACTCTTCAGTGGAATATTTATTGAGCAATAATGACTATCTTGTGTGCTCCACACTCTTGTGTTAAGGTGCCCCTGTATATATTGTCCCTTCAAATACATAGTGGGATTCATGAGAATGATTATAATTGGTATTGTTATATTTTTGGATGGCAATTTTTTTTTTTGTCAGATAAACACACACACAATACATTTGTTCTTCACTTCAACTTTATTATTATCCTTATTTAAGTGTCCTTTGTCTGAAGTCTTTCGTCACACATCCTGTTCTTATTTTAGAGTCCTAAAATAAGATCAATAATAAAGCTGAAGTGAAGAATGAATATATAGTGCATGTGTTGTGTTTATTTGGCATAAAAAAAAAAAATCATCGTGAAATATAACAATGTCTGTTTCAATACACAGATACATATATACGCCAGACTAATAACAATTGCATATTTTTGGGTTGCGTGCTGTGTTTTTCTTTCGTTAGCTATTTACTCTATTAGCTTAATTTTGTTTTATTTCTTTCTTAATATTTAATTAACAGAAATCTCCAACATGTGTCAAATTTGTTCTTTTTCTTTTTCAGTTATAAGCGCATTGTCCTATTTTCAAAACTTAAAATTTCATTTATACATTCATTCCTTTGTCTTACCTTTGATCATTAATGAACTTCAATCTTTATAATTTCATAGATTTCGGCTTACACTGATTAAATTAGCTATGAAATGTTGAACAATCTAATCTATTCTTATAAAACATTGTAAAGTGTTTTAGTGCATTATCAAATGTATCAGTTTATAGTGAGTAACTTAAGTATAATTATCATGATTCTTACTGTATGTGTATTCCAATGCATATATTGAGCATGCACTAGATATATACTATCACAACAAAAATATGATTATTAACATTTTACACATAAATTGAGGTATTATTCTTATGTAAACAAAACAAACCTATGTTATGAATGCTCAATGACTTGCATTTTCATTCAGGCTCCTGCCATAATTCCCTACTATTATTATGTCTACATTCAGTATCATAAATCAAGCTTCCTGAATGTAATTCAAAGGTGCATTATATAAAGAATAAAATATGCAAAACTCTATAGTTCAAGAAAAAAATAAATGAGTCAGCTTTATATATGATCTTTCATGTTTTACTTGTTTCAGTCATTGGACTCCAGCCATGCTGGGGCATTGGCTTAAAGGATCTAGTTGAACAAATAAATCAACTCAAGTACTTATTATTAGTTTCTTTCTGCCAAACCACAAAGTTACAAGAACATAAACAAACCAACACCAGTTGTCAAGCGTGGTGATGGACAAACACAAATACAAACACGCATGCAGATACATATATAACCCTGTATGTATACAATATGTGTGTGTGTGCGCATACGCATGTGTGTATACATACATTTGTCTTTCAGTTTTCATTTACAAATTCACTAACAAGGCTTTGGTCGGACCAGGGATATAGTAGAAGACACTTGTCCAAGGTGCTGCACAGTGGAAATGAACTCAAGATCACATGCTTGGAAAGCAAGCTTCTTAACCACACAACCATGCCTAAATAAATACG
>JARUKP010000175.1:0-13252 GCA_029874955.1 Octopus insularis | reverse complement strand
AGTATCAGGAAAGATAAGTTAATATAAGACCAAATAAATAAATTTTAAATAATCTTATTAAAAGGAAGTTGAATAGAAAGAAGATAAGAAAGAAGATAAGGCTAAAGAAAACAGGAAAATACAAGTAAAAAAAAGCATGACTAGAGATTGTGATCGATATCTTAATCACACAGGTGTAATAAAAAAAAATCAGTCAGAAACAATACAGGCCAGGGTCAGTTTCAAATAATATACAGCAAAAAAAATCAGTCAGAAACAATACAGGCTAGGGTCAGTTTCAAATAATATACAGCAAAAGTGTATAACTACATACAAACAAACACACACATATATACACTATATGTAGACACCCATACACAAGTACATGCAAATACATACATACTAACATAGACATTTATTTTCATACATGTTCATACAGAAAGTATTAATGATGAGATAAACCAAAAATAAAACAAATTACTCAGATAAATAATTATAAAAATGTAATAAGAAAAGAACAATTATGATTAATGCACAATTAACATATATCTTGAAAAATGAATAGAGGAGGAGAAACACACATAATCATCGTCATCTTTTAATGTCCATTGTCCATGCTAGCTGGGTTGGACAGGGTGACCAGGGCTGATAAATTGAGGGGCTGCACCAGGCTCCAGTCTAATTTGGCATGGTTTCTACAGCTGGATGCTCTTTGTAATGCCAACCACTCCAAGAGTGTAATGGATGTAATATTCAATATATATAAAATAATATAGAACAAATTTGACAGCTAGAAATATAGGATTATGGGAAAGCAAAAGAAAAGGGTAAAAGAATACAACAAATACCAAGTTATATTAAACTAATGAATTAAATAGATTGATAATGATTGGCAAAGCTTCATATATGAAGTGGTATCAAAAAGTTCCTGGACTAGTTATGTTTAATAAAAAAATAATTTATATACCTAAGTTTTATCACCATCTTCAAAATAGTCAATTTGAGCAACAATACACCAATCCCAGTATTCCTGCCATTTTTGGAATCCAGCCCGATTCAAGGACCTTCTGTGATTTGCTGTTGGTCTTGATAATGGTGTTGAAACGATGACCTTTGAGTTATATTGTCATGGTAAAGAGATGGAAGTTTACAGGTGCTAAATCTGACGAAAAGGGCAAGTGCGGAAGTGAGACCTTGTTGTTTTTGCCAAGAAACTCACAAGTGAGGAGAGCTCAGTGACCAAGTGCATTGTCATCATGAAGAATACAATTCTCTGCATTCTACAGATCCAGTCGCTTTCACTGAATGTCCTCCCTCAAACACTTCAAAATCTTATCGATTGCCCTCCAAATATCTTCATGCAGAAACTGATGAATTTTCTACAGATTTCTGAGGATGACACTCATGGCAGGTCTTCTGGATCGCTCATCATCTTCCAGAGATGTTCTTCTGCTTTTGAAGTGCATGTGCCACTTGAAACATTTTGTACAAGCAACTGCCTCATCATCATAAGCTTGCCAAAGCATGCTCAATGTCTCTGTAGCAGACTTCCTAAGTTTAACGTAAAATTTCACGTTGGCTCTTTGTTCCAACTTCCTACCCATGACAAAAATCTCAGACTACAGCATACACATGATCATAAAAACACAAATTTCACAACTTGTGAAGTAAACACAGCAATACCACTCAGCACACTGCCTCATGAAGGTCACTGCTAGCTTTCACTGTGCATGCAATCATGTGCTGTCATCTGTTGGCACACTACAGAACTAGTCTGAAACTTTTTGACACCACCTCTTAAGCTGTAAACCTAGCCATTTGGTGTCAATGGTCTAGAAATATAGAATTTCAAATAATGTCTACAAATACTCAAAAGCTCAGATTTTTAGTTCAATGCGGATTTATCTTGAAAGTACTTTTCACTCAAGCACAACAGACATCACATAGAATTTCAGAACATGATCCATGCCTGTATAAGCTAATGGTCTCCAATACAGCCCATGGTATCTTGGAGGGGGGCAAACCAATAATTTGTTGATGACCTGTTCTCTGGGTATTTGAAATAATTGTGCAAATAAAGTTTCGTTTAGAAGCTGTTTTCTGTAGTTCCAGTGTAAGTTTTGAATATACTGATATTATCAATCTCTACCTTAGCCTTATATACAATTCCCTTTAATCAAGAAATTCCCATTTAAAGGGCAGTATCTGAGGCCTTTGTAATTACATTTAGGTCTTCTATCATATGCATTAGGATTGTTGAACTTGCTAACATTGTGCTAGCATCATGCTTGTTAATAAATGAGGTGACAATTTTTCAACAAAAATAGCTAACCTCCAGAGATCTGTTAAAAATCTGATATTTATGGTCTCTGAGAAAATGTCTAGATATTAGATTTTAAAATTCTCTAGCTACCTTACACCTAACACGCATGCTAAATGTTAGGCTAAACCACAAAACCTTTCTAGTTGTATTTCTACAAGTTCTAAGTGAATCCACTATTACTTAGTGCAGTGGTTCCCAACCTGGGGTCTGCAGACTGGGAGGGGGTGGTCTGTGAACTAAATTCAAACTTTTACATATACATACATACATACATACATACATAAGGATAAGCATATTGAAAGGGGTCCATGGGAAAACTCACTTAAATAAAAGGGTTGGGAACCACTGTGAAAAGGTTGGGAACCACTGATTTAGTGCATTATTGTATTATGAGAATGCACTATTAAAAGTTGCCTCATCCAAGGAGAAAACTTGCCTAACTATATTACTAACCGTGTTCTTAAAACAACAGGGCAAGTAGTTGGCAGCCTTATTGATACAGAATAGCACTTCATCTTGCTTATGATAAGGCTTAAAGGTGTTAGAGTGCAAATTTAAATTGATATCTAAGAAGTAAACATTGCTGTGGTTCATGTCAACTAGAGGAATATAATAAGATTCTACCAAAGGTCATTAAACTCAAGTCTACTCGTACTGCAGGTGACAATAAGGCCATTATTCCTGTATAAATCTACTGCTAAAAAATGGGGTAAAATATACATCTCTATAAGCATGCATAATTCTATTCCATTACACATGCCTATAAACACATTGAATAAAGCATTGCTGTTTTTCTTGACCCAGGCAGAATTGTTAAAAAGCAGTAATGATTTTCCAGCATGCAGTATGATGTCAGTATCCAAGTTTATTTGTGGGTACATATCCTTTCACAAATTTTAATGCTTTAAGCAGTAGAGGCCTTATTATTGATTAGTTAAAGTCTACAATATCAAAATGAGTAAACTTCCAGTTGTTTATCACTAATGCTCTTCAACCAGTCTGTAACAGATATGCTGTTATTCCATAAAAGATCTGTATCTTAGATTCCTGAGTAGAATGGAATCTAAAATATTTTTACTAATGATCCCTATTTCAGCTGGGTTTAAAGTCTATATTTAGATTTACTCCTAAAATTAGTTTTGTGGTCAAAAGTAATAAAAGTCATACAAAATAGAAGGTGCTCTACTTAATCACTAACATTTAAGCTGGTTACGATTCTTTTTCTTTCTAAATTCACTTCATTATATAAAGCATGGTCTGCCTTCTTATAAGTATTTGTAATGCTGTTAGAGAGAGAGAGAGAGATGAAAAGGTTGCAAGCCATACAATCCATGTACATCGGTGCTGTCAGTAAGGTGAGAGTTAGCCAGTAAAGCAATGAATTCAGTGCACAGGAAAGAGTTCCATCAAGACTCAATTTTCAGTCCCCTTCTATTGATCAGAATCCTCCAAGCCATAACAGATGAGTTTAAAACTGGCTACCCGTAGGAACTGCTATATGTTGGTAGCTTTTTTCTTGTAGCTGAGTCTATAGTAGAATTAGAAAAGAAATTCCAAGTGTGGAAGCAAAAGCTGGAACCAAAAGACTTCAAAATTGATGTAGCAGAGACCAAAATTCTAGTGACAAAGAAAACAGACAGGACTCTACTCTGTTCAGGAAAAACGGCCTTGCTCAATATATAGAAAAGATGCACTATATCTACCTCTCCCCTCACACACTTGCAACTTACCACCATTTCTCTCTTCCTTCTTCTGTCTAATTATTATTATTTACAATTCTGCTATTCTTGAGACCTTTTTGTACTATCAGTCATCACCTATTTCTTACTACCTACCTGCAACTCATGTATCATCAATCACCCCTAAACTCTTGACTACCATTCACTAAATCCACCCTACATCTCTATAATCATCAGCTACTCTTCCCTGCCTTCCCTCCAAAGTGTATTTATCACTGACCACAGCTCAAGCCTTGTTCTTCCTTTTTGTGCCTTGAGAGTTCACAATCCACCCTGGCTTCTCATCACCACTATTTTATCTCTCAACACCTAGCATAAAGCCACCCCTCCAATCAGTTAAAGGGGATCTTAGTCTTGCAAGCTATGTGGTTCCATGAAAAAAGTACTTAATACACTAGAAAGTGCTTGGTACTAGAAACAACATCCAACTGCAGAAACCATGCCAGAGCAGATGTTGGAGCATAATGCAATCTCTGGACTCCAATACATGCACGCGCACATGCACGCACGCACACACACACACACACACACACGCACGCACGCACGCACGCACGCACGCACGCACACACACACACACACAAACGAGTGAACAAATGAAAGAAAGTGGCATCTCAAGATATTTGGCAGGAGTTACACCTATTATTATTTAACCCTTTAGTATTTAAAGTGGCCATATCCAACCAAAATATTCTACTGTTTTAGGCTCAAACTGGCCAGATGCAGTCTCTTACACCTACCCTACAATGTCACTTTAAAACTAAACAATCACATCATCGAAATTTTAAAGTTACAAGATAATGTATGATTAATTTTAAACAATGTAAATAAATAAGCATTACATTTGACAAAATAAACTGAATGCTAAAGGGTTAATAACAAATTTGATTTGGCTCCATGCAACTTCCATAGGCTTGTCAAACAAACCTATCTCATCAGGCTTGAAGAAACCAAATGAGACAAGTCCAAGATGACGTCTGCATGTTGACCACTATTAGTCATTGCAGGTCACATGGCATTATTGATTTGGTAATGACATCAATACCAATCTGTATTCCTAGGACCACATGATAGGACAGGACACCCCAAGGCTGGAGTTTCTCCTCTAAATATTCTAAAGATTAAGTTATAAGAATCATACAAAACTTTCCATGGACAATTGGTCTTAAGTCCCTCTGTTATGACCTAGAGGACTATAATAGTCATAAAAGGAGTGAGAATTGAGTACTTGTGAACCCCTCTTTGCAAGCTAAATTCATCATCAAATTCACTTAATTCTCACCTTGTTGACTGCACTTTTGTACATCACAAGCCATTCACCTACATTAAATTTTCTTAGCAACTACTAGATTACGGACTGTGGAACTCCATCAAATACCTTTTTAATGTCAAGGAATACTAGATATAGTGACTAATTTCTTAATCAGTAGCCCTGCAGTTTTCTCATAAGAAAAATGTCATCAGTGGCATCTTTTCTAGGACAAAGACATACTGCATCTTATAGAGGCTAATTTTCAATAGCTTTCATTACTTGGTGCATCAATTTCACTCCTCTGTAGTTGTTGCTCCTCCCTAAAGCATCTCTTTTGCTCTTGTAACAATAAAGAATACTGCAACACGAAACACGAGACAGGAAGCAATTTTGTTTTCTCTCTCTCTCTCTTATATCATCATACTTCAATGATGATAACAAAGTTAAATGCTTTAATACACCTAGACCAGTAATTTATAACACTGAAACTTGAACAGTTGTAAACACAACAGCTGCAAACCCCTAGAACTTATTGCAAAGGACACTACAAAAGTTACAGCTGGCAGAATAGATAAGATATCAAGCTACCAATTACGACATTAACAATTCAAAACTTATCTCTGTTATTATACCTTGTTCATTTAGCACTAAATTTGCGCTCCAGGATAGTGCCATTTCCAACTCTCGCAGACTCACTGTATAACTAATGAGATTTGACTGAGTTGAACTGATATTGTTTCAAGGGCTTTGAAAAGCAAGAATGACTACTGCCAGTTGTTGCTTAGCCTGCATGTCAGTCTTGATTGAGCAACTTAATAATCAATGACATTCCAGCCATGACCTCCTACCTTATATTCGGTTGTGTTGACGCCCCCAGACGATAAAGTAGGCTAGCCCAATATGTAGATATAGAGGGAGAAGTCTAGACATTGAAGTAGTTGAGTAGAGGTCATCTGAACAAGCAATATAACAGTGGCAATGAGGATTCGCAGCTCACACAAGCACTGTGTAGTATTGCGATATAACAGTGGCGACGAGGTTTCTAATAGCATCAAAAATGGAAGAGTTCCTGAAAGCAGTGGTAAAACAACAAGAGCAGCAGCAGCAGCAACTACAGAAGTTAACAGACTTGTTACTGCAGTCAAGAAATAGTACAGAATCATTTTCAGCAGATGGTGTTGCAAATTCCATCGAAGAATTTCACTACAATCTGGATGAAGGAACTACTTTTGCAGCATATTACAGTCGATACGAAGATATATTCTGAGAGGAATGCAAGGGATGGGCTAGTGAAAGGAAGGTAAGGCTCTTTTTGCGAAAGCTTGCTACTCCGGAACACAAAACTTTTTGTAACTTTATTTTGCTGAGAAAGTCTGTGGAATTGTGTTTTGAGGAAACGATAAATATTTTGACGAATATTTTTAGCAAGAAAAGTTCACAGTTTAACATTCGATGGGAATGTTTAAACTTAAAGAAAAACGAGTCCAATGATTTTGTAATATATGCCGGTATGGTTAATAAGTCTTGCTAAAGGTTCAAGCTGGAAGAATTAACGCCAGATATGTTCAAGTGTTTAATATTCGTTAAAGGGCTAGTGGCAACAGAACACGCGGAAATTAGAAAAAGAATATTGTCAAAGTTGAACCAAGATGTGAAACTCACTTTGCAGAAAGTAGCTGAGGAGTGCCAACAAATAATAAACCTTCGAGATGATACAAGAAAGATAGAAGACAAGAATAATAATGTACAAATGTGTAAAGAAAGTACAGAAAGAAGGAAAAATTTTAATTCAAAACAGTGCTATGGTTGCAGAGATTGACATTTGAGGAAAGACTGCCTCTTTAAAGATAAAACCTTTAAAGATAAAGTGTGGTAAAATTGGACATATACAGATGATATGCTGGTCAAAGAAAATGGTAAAACAAAAGAAAGTCTACTCAACAAAAGTAAATTATACCAGACAAAACCGAAAATTTGTGTGGGTAGAAATAAATGGGTTTCAGACCAAAATGCAATTAGATACTGGTTCAGACGTATCGATAATAAATACGGCAACATGGAGTAAGACAGGCAGGCCATTGTATAAAAAAAACTACTAGGATAGCCCACGAGTTCAATTCTTGGGGAACGAGTTCAATTCTTGGGCAAAATTTCACCAGAAATAAAACTTAAAAACAGGACGCAGAAATGTAAACTAATGGTATCTAACAATACAATGAATCTGTTCAGGACAGATTTAATGGAAGGATTCGACCTGTGGAATCTATCACTGAATACATTATGTAACAAGGTGAATGCGTCACAGTCCGTGTCAGAGAAAGCATCGGTAAATGAAATTAAAATTGAAAATGATGTATCCTGATATTTTTTCAAAAGAGCTCGGTATGTGCAAAAAAATTAAAGTAAAGTTTGAGTTGGAAGAAAATGCAATCTTTCCTCAAATGTCGATCTCTGCAACCATAGCACCGTTTTGAATTAAAATTTTTCCTTCTTTCTGTACTTACTTTACATATTTTTACATTACTATTCTTGTCTTCCATCTTTCTTGTATAATCTTGAAGGTATATTATTTGTAGGCATTCCTCAGCCACTTTCTGCAAAGTGAGTTTCACATCTTGATTCAACTATGATAATATTCTTTTTCTAATTTCCGTGTCTTCCATTGCCACAAGCCCTTTAATGAATATTAGGCACTTGAACCTATTTGGCGTCAATTCTTCCAGCTTAAACCTTTCGCAAGCCTTATTAACCATACCAGCATATGTTACAAAATCATTGGACTCATTATTCTTTAAATTTAAACATTCCCATCGAATGTTAAACTGCAAACTTTTCTCACTAAAAATATTAGTCAAAATATTTATCGTTTCATCAAAACACAATTCCGCAGGCTTTCTCGGCAAAATAAAGTTACAAAAACCTTTGTGGTCTGGAGTAGCAAACTTTTGCAAAAGGAGCTTTACCTTCCTTTCACTAGACCCTTACATTCCTCTTGGAATATGTCTTTGTATCGTCTGTAATATGCAGCAAAAGTAGTTCCTTCATCCGGATTGTACTGAAATTCTTCGATGGAATTTGCAAAACCATCTGCTGAAAATGATTCTGTACTATTTCTCGCCTGCAGTAACAATTCTGTTAACTTCTGTAGTTGCTGCTGCTGCTGCTCATTGTTTCATTACTGCTTTCAGTAACTCTTCCAATTTTGGTGCTATTAGAATCCTCGTCACCACTGTTATGTCTCAAGCTACTGCTATCTAGCACCTTCGGATGATCTCTACTAAACTGCTACACAACTGCTACTCAACACTCCTACCACGGCCAGACTACCTCTATCTATATGTCTTGGGAGATCCTACTTCTTCGCCTGGGGGTGTCGACACAACACCTTTTGATCATTGTCCCTAATTTAATTTTTTATTTTTTTGTTTTCGTCTCCCCCCTCGAAAAGAAAATCTCTACATTGTATTTGTCCCCTCTGTGTTCAGCCCTGTGTAGCCAATAAAGTTATCTCTACATAGCACTTTACTTGAATAGCTTAAGCACATTTCTGAATTTATTAGGATAATATGAATCTGGTCCTGTCATTGAGGTATATTAATCTCAGTGGTGAACAACTGCCATTTTTTGACTTTTGGGAGGTTGTGGGTCGAGTTTGCAGTTTCTATGGGAATTTTCATTATAATATTGCAAAGTCATGTCACTTGACTAGATTCTTGTAACCATTTTATCTCTCCGTATGATAATAAATAAATAGGGCAATTATTACCGATTTTATCATACATTTTTTAATATTGTGACAGCCACACTATTTCAATTGGTCCACATTTGGGTGTCAATTTATTAGAGGCTACCACACCATTAGGAGAAATACAGTACATATGTAAAATATTACAAGCGTTGCCTTAAAAAGTACGAAACTAGAATTGAAAAATGCATACTCTCAAAAGACTGTCATAATAAACCTTAAAAATGTATGGGACTACCATTGTTGCTCAAAAATATTGGAATCACTATATGTTGTACATTCTGTGACATCCTTTTATCACAAGAAATTTGTTTAGTTCATCGAAATTAAGTTATATTAAAAATTAATTTAAGTTAAATTATCGTATACTCAATTTTAACAAAACAATTGTGTACAAATACTGACGTCATATTTACGTAAATAATTTAATCTATGAATGATAATTTCTATAAATTTGAAAGTAATCAATGAAAAACAATTCAGTAATAATTTGTTTAATTCGCATAACTATTCCATTAATATGAGTATCATAATGCAAATTATCTCTAATTATAATTATTTCGGTTTCGCACTTTCGCTGTTATGTAGATTCGACTTCATCATAAATCCGTTTTTTTTTTTTTTATTATTATCATGGTAGTTTGCATGCAGTGTGAAATGTGTTTTTATATACTTTGGTATGAAGAGTATTATAATGAGTTTACTTATACGAAGTTAAAGATATTTTGTACATTTTCAAATCTTTATATAAAGAACTCGGTTCAATAATTATCGTGACATCGTAATTCACGCGTGAGTCCCTTTTCGTTTTAAGATGCCACAATGTACAACATTTAGTGATTCCAATATCTTTGAGCAATACTGCTAGTCCCATACTTTTTGAGGCTTGTTATGACCTTCTGTAACCATTTTGAGCGTGCGCATTTTTCAATTCTAGTGTAACTATAAGAGAAGAGGGAAGGGAAGTGAGTTTGTTCTTTGGGAGCTTTGGTAAATATCTTTGGGAGACCCAAATCTTCATAAAAAAGGGAGATTTTAGTTATGAATTTAGAAATGGCTCTTGTCTTGGTTAGGAAGCCAGGAATTTCTGGTAATTTTCTGGGGGAATCGACTCAATAGCTTACTTGTATTGAGACAAATATCTAAAATATCTGGCTCAGGAGTTCAACGGGATATGAACTTACTCCCCAAGAACTGATAGTTGTCTTTGAAAGCATATTGAGGATTATTCTCTAGTTTGAAACCAGTTTGTGGAATCAGTATTCCGAAGAACCTCTTGCCACAAGTTAGCTTCTGCATGAAAGAAGAAATAAATAAATGAAATAAATGTGTATGCCGTTATTGTTTCGTTGTTAACATGTTTATAGTATCAATGATAGACGATGAGCGGAAGAAGTGTATCGAATGAAATGTCTTACAGTATTTAGTTACATCTCTACAAGGAATCAACTTTGTCTTTCATTATTCTGGTTGTCGATGAAATTAGTAGAAATTAAGGTCTAATAATGTTTAATTAAACATTCTCATATCTTTATCAGTCATTAATGTTTCCCTTTGCTGTGATGAGCATACAAACGCCGAATTATTGTAATAAGGTTAAACTGGGTACAATGAAGGTTATTGACGCAACTGTTGGTCTCAAGGATCGGTTCAAGACATGCTTCAGCCTAATTTCACCAGAATCTTGAACTCACATTCTTAGGAGTGTTGGACGTTTCTGAAAGACATTAGAATTGAGAAAGAAAGAAAGAAAGAAAGAAAGAAAGAAAGAAAGAAAGAAAGAAAGAAAGAAAGGGGGAGAGAGGGGAGAGAGAGGGACGAGAGAGAGAGGGACGAGAGAGAGAGAGGGACGAGAGAGAGAGGGGGAGAGATAGAGAGAGGGGGAGAGATAGAGAGAGAGGGGGAGATAGAGAGAGGGAGAGAGAGACATGTGAACTGGAGCTCTTTCACTGGAAGAATTTGAGCTTAAGAAATTTGGGTGGTTGAAAATCTAATTTGTTGAGATGAGCAGAAATCATGCCGTAATTTTACTGAATAAAGAGGAAGGTTTTACACTCCAAGGTCATTGTTTTCTGCTAATATAAACCTTAAAAGAATGTTGTTATTTACTGACATATTCAATCTGGTGTCTTCCCCTTGGTTGTTCCAGCCACAAATGTCTTCAAATGTCTGCCATAGTCAACAACATTCTCGGAATTAGAACTTTTACTCAGTCTACTGAGGTAGATTGTTCTCGTCCGTGCCAAAAATAAGCTCATACTTATTCCCCTTATGCTCATCCCTCTTGAACTTGTCTATCAGATAAACTACAACACTTGATGCTTATATTCACAATGCCATCGACCTGTAAGTCTAATCAGTGATTGAAATCCAAAACCGTAAGCCTAATTTTTGAAGGCTATTTTTGAAATTAAAGGCTTCTGTATGGTATTCTTCTCTTCTGAGGAGGTTATCAAAGCTCAGCATGCTCTTTTATCGTTTACTTGTTCCAGTCATTAGACTGCGGCCAAGCTGGGACACCACCTTGAAGAATTGTTAGTTGACTTATCCAGCCCTATTACTTATTTTTTAGGGCTGGTACTTATTCTATCATTCCCTTTTGATGAACTGCTAGGTTACGGGGATGTAAAGACATCAACACCGATTGTCGAGCGATGGTGGGGGACAAACACACGCGCGCACACACACACACACACACACACAGGTTTCTTTCAGTTTCAGTCAACCAAATCCACTCACAATGCTTTATTCGGCCGCATCTATAGTAGAAGACACTTGCCCAAGATGCCATGCAGTAGGAATGAACCCGGAACCACATGTTTGGGAAGCAAACTTCTTACGACAAGCCACGCCTGCTCCTATAAAAATGAGATGCCTACAACACCTAGGTTTTCCAAGTGGTCACATATCTCAGGACAAACTAAGCACGCCATTGATCCTACAAGAACCAATGCATTGAACGTGATATTTTCCAGTATCGTTCCCTGTCTATTTTGACGATATTCCACAATGGTTGATGACATTATTTTTCCCACCAAAATTTAATCAGCCATGCCTGATTTCTTCTCACAGATTATGGTCTTACTAGCCATCCTCTTAGAGAGCAGTTGGTCACACTTTTATATTCCCTGAGACTACTACATAAGATATAATATACACAGTTCTGATGGTGAGGAGGTTTAATTATTATTTCTTTTTTCGTGCAGACCTGTCTTTGAATCCTTTCTTGATGGGCCAAATATAGCTGTATAATAATTATTCCTCGTCTCGGAAATTCTGAGAAAAAAAACTATGTGGTTGTGATATAATATTCCTGTGCTATTTTGCTATACTATGAGGATCTTAAAATCATATATTACAAAACAAGACTTTGAAAACGAACGGAAAATGACAAATGAGAGTGGATGATATTCATGACTTTCCGTAGCAGAAATTAAATGGTTACGACTGAAATGTGAAGCCAAATAGAGGATTCAGCTTACCTTTCATTACTGAACACCTTAGTGTTACTTAATAGTTCTTAATACGCTTAAGTTTTTAGGCGTATAAGAAAAGTAAGAAATTATATTGCTTGACGGTCATACGATTATGATGGCCATTACTGACGTTGGTAATTTAGAATAAGTACTTTTGAGAAAGAAAAATGAGTTGCAGGATCCGCACGCCAGACAATTACCATTCTTCTGTTCTCTTGTCAATAACTGTAATGATTTTGTAAAACAATTTCTACTGTATGTGAATAAAACAAATTGATAAGCTAAACTTCAACAATTATTATTTCTATGAGATTCTAGTAATAGCCTGATGTTACAGTCAATAGCTTACAGTCTGCATCTATGTTATTAAAATCAATATTATATGGAGGTCAAAATAAACGTATTGCTATCAATAATATTTCATTTCCTGGGAATTTCAGTGTGATTAGAGCTGTAGAATACGAGCGAGTCATACGATTCTACTTGCATCGGTAACACCTTTTGCAGAAACATCAACGTTACAAAAACTAATTTCTTTTACGTTGACACAGATGGTATTGTAGAAAAAAAGAGAAACCATTTAAGGAGACGTCGTTGATAGAAATGCTACTGTTGAACGAGTGTTGACTTTCTGAAAAGCTGAGTTTGTAAAACTATCTAAATCCTTGTTTGACGCCATTTCTCTACTTTTAGCTACTAATTCTCATAAGAAAAGCATAAAGATCATGTTTTCTAATTTTA
>JARUKP010000174.1:0-13253 GCA_029874955.1 Octopus insularis | reverse complement strand
TAAATCTCTCAACTGATATTGTTTTGAACTGAGTAGGGGTGCTCAATGCCTTTGTTCGAAAATAAAAGGACACAGATTGTGTCATATAGCCAGCTGGAGACAATGTCTCCTGGGGCTGAATTACAGCAACATTCGTCCATTGCCATGTTATGTTGGCAAATAATCTTTACTCTAGTATACTGTTGCTGAATATCTCTCATTGAGAGATTTACAAATAGTAATTTTCAATATCATTGATGAAAATTTTCAATGATATGGTATGATATTTATAAAGTTCAGACAGAATTTGTTGAGACAGATTTCTCCAGTTGGATGCTTTCCTTGTCATCAACCCTCACTTGTTTGTGAGTAAGCTAATATTATCCCATCACCAGGCATGTTTCCATGGAAGATTGGGAACGGACACCTGTTTACAACTATCATGTGATGTTAAGGCAAAACACACACATATATATGATAGGCTTTTAGTTTTTGACTACCAAATCCACTCACAAAGCTTTGACTCAAAGTATTACGCAGTTGGGTTGAATCCAAAATCACGTGGTTGGAAAGCAAATACCTTACCAAACAGTCACACTTGTACCTACCATGCCTGCAGTTAAAATCTACATAAAATAAAGGCAATGAAATTTGATTGCTCTTAGTCAAACCTGCTTTCATGTGTGTACTAATGGCAAACCACATTACAGCAACTTCTGAAGGAAAGCTTTGTTAGACTGCAAGTCTACCCAATTCTGATATTTCCAAACTGTTTTTCACTCTTTGTTGTTGTCATATATTGTTTGTCTGCAGCACATTGATGACACTACAACACCTGATTAAGAGCAAGTTCTCCAGCTGCTTTGCCACTTTTGTCCAACCATGTTTTGACAGTGTCCATCCATTGTTCTTTGCTTGCCTCTACTCTTCCGTCCATGATAATTTTTTTCCAGACCTCAGCTTCTTTGAATATGGCCATAATAGATGACCATTTTTAACAATATTCAGAGGTTGTTGTCTTTAACCTATTCATTGTAACACTTATTTGTCCAGACTCTCTCTTACAATAATGTCTGAGAAACCTATTCCATTTAGTAATCATCAAATCTCACTCTATTGAGTAATATCATGCAGGCTTTTTATAGTGAAGAAATGGATCGAATGTTTTGAAGTAACTTATAGGTCTAGCATGCCACATATTTCTTCAATTAATTTTAACAAACTGAGTGAAATGTAAACTGGTAGTGGGGCTGATCAGTGTTGGAAATATTTGAACTATAAAGTATCTTGGGTTGTTTTTTTTAATCTACAATCAAACACTTCTAAATATTAACCATTGCTCAAATTCTTTTATTATTTTTTTCTAACACAAACTAAGCACCTCTTTAATATTGTATCATTTTCTTTTCACAGGGCAGTGAGTTTGAACACATAATTATATTCATGGTTCAGGCATTGGTAGAATTAAAATGCCCTGAAGCTGTACAAGGAATTTACAATTGGTGCAAAGATGTTATTGGACGTAAAGTTCCTTGGATAAAAGCAATGATTGAAAAAGCATGTGGCAGGTGAGTTAATTTTTGTTAACTGCAACTTCCTCTTTAGGCATCCAATCATATATCCAGCAACCAAATTTTTTTCTTTTTAATTGTTATTATTTAATTATCATCTTTAGTATCCATTTTGGTATCTCTGAAACCACTGAAGCTAGAAAGTTCTATGTTTCTTTTTACTTCAGTGATTACTAAAAAGACATCCATTTGGTGTAAGCAGTCCACAATTTTTTTTCTGCTGGTTGGTCAACATTTTTGCTATTCGTCTCCTTGTAGCTATCCCTTTCTCTGTTTCTTGTAATGATTTTGTTGTTATTATCAAGAATAAGGCCATGAGTTGGCAAAATTGTTAGCACATTAGAGAAAATGCTAAGCAGTATAAAGTACCAATCAACTACTGAGGCTGACAGGATTGACTTGTTCCCTGCCCCTAAAATTACAGCTTTGTACAAAAATTAGAAGCAATTTTTATTATGAAGACTCATGGTTGGCTGAATGAATAGAGTGCCAAATTCTGTGCAATATTTACTTAGATCCTTCTTCATTTTATGTAGAAATGCCACTGAAAGAAATGTAGCTAAGGAGGGAGTGTTGATTTTAGTTGTACCAGTAATGTATGCGAGTTTTATCAGCAATATTCATTTATAAATTTTGTTTCCTTGTTAAGAAGACATTGTTAATCATTATTTGTATTTTTTATAGATATGAACTTGCTGCAAAAGAATGCAAATTGTTCTTGAAAAGTGCTCTTACCAAAGAAGGTGAAGAAAGAAAAGTTGATTCCCGTTCTTCTTCACCAGACATCAACTCTCATAGTGGTGAGGACTTGAATCGAAAAGTGATATTGACTAAATTTATAGAACCAGACCGGCTTCTTATACACTTTATCAGTAATGAGGTAGGTTGGATAACTGTGAAGGGTTCATTTTCAGATGCTGCATTCCTTTTGACCTTTTAGGAATCTAAACATTTAACAGAGATTTAGGAATTTTTTTGTGAACAGAAATCTTGAAATTTTTATAGAAAGTTGTATGGCTTAAGGATGGAAACTTCATATCCTGTTGCTACTGTACTACTCAAAGTTGACTGCTTAAAATTTTTTGATACTAACCTGCTTCTATCAGACTTTGTTTCTATGAGACAATCTTCTTGTTTTAAAGTTATCTAGATTTAAAATTTAAGATATTCTATCATAATTTCTTGCAAACTTATGTCCTAATTACCAACTTAATAGTTATTTTACTAAATTCTTCGCTATTTTCAGAATTAATTAAAACAAAGATAGTGTGCTTCAGCAGAAATATAGTAACAAAGGGGTTAATCAGCAGCAACAATGTATTATTGCTGAATTTCATTCCATTAGTGTTGTTGTTTTCCAATCTTTCTATGTGTGAATGATATGATGAAGCTGTCATCTTATCTCTGTGGCTGTATAATTGTAGTGACTTGAGGAACTCTCATTTCACCCAGCATGCTAACAATTCTACCAGCTTGCCACCTTAATATAATATAATGATATAATCTTTTCAACTCTAGGCACAAGGCCTGAAATGGGGGGGGGGCTCGATTAGGCACCCCCACCCCATACACAACTGATTTGTTGACCCTGAAAGGCAAAGTCAACCTCATAATTTGAACTCAGAACGTAAAGACTGACAAAATACTGCTATGTATTTCGCCCGGCGTGCTAATGATTCTGCCAGCTTACTGCCTTAATATAATATAATATAAATGTGAATGTCAGTGTGTCACACTTTTTCAACTTCATTCCTAGAGGCCATAGCCCAACATATACCATTTTGGAATCAGGCTGACTCTGTGTGTAAATTAAAAACATTCTGGACCATATCCAGACACAAAATCCTGAAATTTTGGATTCCAAAGTTTTCATTATTGTCATTGTTTGTGATGATTTTTTTACGTGACTCTTTGCAACAAGTCTTTTTGTATGATAAGAATTTTTACAATCTAAAGGCTAACTCAATGAGTAAATTAAAAACATTCTGGGCAAAGTCTAGACTTACAATCCTGAAATTTTGGATTTCTATGTCTTCATTACTGCGATTGTTTTCGGCAACTTTTTTTACATGATTTTTTTGCAACAACATATTAGTCATTTAGATATGACTTTCGAGGAAACAATTGCAACAAATTCTCCAAAACAAATCAGAGATTTGTTTGCAGATCCTCCTATGCAAGGTCAATTGCTTAAAAGCTAGTATACTATAGCCTCGGGTTGACCAAAGCCTTGTAAGTAGATTTGATAGATGGAATCTGAAAGAAGACCATTGTATATACATATGTATTTGTTTGTGTGTGTGTATGTCTGATTTTCAAACATATATGTCTTCGATTTTCACATGCAACTATATATCCATTTATATGGTTATATTTATACAAATATATTGAAACATTGTATTAAAATATCATTAAAATGTATTTTTCTTGTTTGCCAGGTAACTGATTGCTACATGCGACTCAGTGACTGGGAGAGTGCACTTGAGTGGCAGGATACAATGCAAGAATATCGAGCTGATACTAGTTTAGGCTCACTAAATAAGGCTTTCTCCAGTGCTGTTGACATAAACTACATTAAGTAAGTAATAAAGCAGTTGATCATTTCTTGACTATGTTATTTGTGATTTATTGGTCATTTATTTGTAACTTATGATCTACCAGTCATTTCTTTCTTTAAAGTTACTGATGATTTACTGGTCAGTGTTATATCTGTTTATCTTTTACTTGTTTCAGTCATTGGACTGTGGCCATGCTAGGGTACCACCTTGAAGGGTTTGGTCAAATAAGCTGACCCCAGTATTTACTTTATTAATTCTGGTAACTGCTAAGTTATGGGGAACATAAACAAGCCAACTCCAGTTATCAAGCAGTTGGGTACAGACACAAAGACACACTCATACATGTGTGCATACATGCACACATACACCATGATATGTTTGCACACAGCCACCAATCTAGCAACTTCACTCACAAAATTTTGATTGGTCCAGGGCTCTAATAGATGACACTTGCCCAAGGTGCTATATAGTAGAACTGAACCGGAACCATGTGGTTGAAGAGCAAACTTCTTACCAAAGTGTTATGCTTAGGTTGTTCTTCATGTTTTGTCCTATGTTATTCTTGATTGAACAAACCTGTGATCAAAGGTCTTCCAACTTCACCAGGTTATCTTTAAAAGTATACGTAGAGCTACATAAGCCAGTGTGTTGTTCCATTTAACAAAAACAGCAGTTGTGATTTAAGGGAGATTTGTGTTAATTCTAGCAGTTTATGCAACTATGTAGATGCTGCCCTTCAATGGCTCAGTATACAATATGATTAGGTTTCTGTAATTTTACTTATATCTTATTAGCCAATTAGAATCTGTCCCCAGTCATTAATTATGTGTGATATTTTTACATGGCAACCTCATTAGTGCTGGTGCTATGAAAAATAAAAGATTGGCATTAGAAATGGCATCCAGCCATAGAAACCATGCCAAAGTAGACATTAAAGCATGATGTAGTCCTCTAACACCTCATATCCTGTCAAACCATCCAGTCTGTGCCAATATGGAAAATGAACATAATGTGATGATGATAATTACTATCATTTCACATCATTGCTATTTACCTTTTTTTCTATTATTATTTTTTTGTGTGTGTATACTTTACATTCATTTCCCCCTGCTATACAGGTGGTATGGAATTTGTCAAACAATGCATTCATTTCATTGTTTTAACAACAATTTTCTCAAGCTAGCATAGGTTAGGTAAATACATTGAGGCTAGATGCCCTTCTTGTTGCTAACCTTTACCTGTTTTACAAATAAGGGTGGTTGTTTTTATATCCCACACTCCTTCAAAACCGCAGAATTATCAGATGATTTATTGAAAGAGAAGCAAACAAATTTCACCATTTGTAACTCATTGTTTGTGAATTTTGCATTCTGTGAAGCACAGAATGTAAACATTTGCATGGACATATACATACAAACACAGTTTTGAATATTACATGTTGTTAGAGCAAGTGTTTTTTTGTTGTTGTTCTTTTCCCCCCTTTTTTCTTTAAAGCTAGATATGGCAGGATATGTTGCTTGCACAATTAATCACTCAAGAACTGATGAAACAGAATATAACAAGATATCTAACACAGGCATATAATGATTTCAAACTTTAGTTAAATTAGTTTAATGTAGTTTTTCCCTATAGCACGAAAGCTCTTTTGTGTCTTTTGTATGCTGTAAGTATGTCTATTCCATTGAAGATGCCTTCTTTATATTAATCAATATTTTTGAATTAACAACCTTCTCTAACACTGTGAATCTCCCTTCCTCCTTAATGATCACCTAACTTCCAGAACAGCTGCTATAAAACCAGATCTACTGAATATCTACCCTCCTATATCACATGCCAGTGGGCTCTAACCCTCAAGAAATTTGAACGGTGTATTGTTACTCATCCATATCAAACTTATGCTAAATCCACATTGACTTAATGAACAGACACTTTGAAAACATCCTCTAGTGGCATCTTTCCAATCTTGTCACATTCATCTGCAAAAAATTCAACCACTGCACATCATTACACATATTGTATATTGCATCTTGTTCTTGTTAAACATGAACACTATACAACTAGAACCCTCATGGAAGATTTAAATATCATCTTCAGTGTTGCAGATACAATCTCAAAAACTCTTCAAATCCTAACAACTACTAACCCTCAATAGAGTAATCTTGCATCTGAGACAGTGCTGGTGTTGCACACACAGACTTCTTGGACCACATCCAAAGAGAGGCCATATCATTGATTGGTATGAAGTGATTCACAAACACACTCCAGTCTCTGGCCCACAGACATGCTTTCACTTTTCTCTGACTTTTCTACTGATACTAAAGCAGCCTTTGCTTTTCAAAGTCACTCACATATGCAAAAATCTATACACACCAGTAGGCTTTGGCCCTTGTAAAATTTGAATGAAGTGTAACTTTGTGTCTGTGTTTGTCCCCCACTCAGCAACCACTGTTGGTGTATTTACATTCCCATAACTTAGCAGTTCAATAAGAGACCAATAGAATAAGTACTGGGGTTGATTCATTCAAATAAAATTCTTCAAGGTGGAGCTCCAATGTGGCCACAGTCTAATGACTGAAACACGTAAAAGATAAGACTTGCATACATACACACAAACACTGTTATAATTATTTTCATGTCCACAGGAGTCTTGGCTGTTTTGAGAACGGTGACTATGAAGGAGTTAGAAGTAGCATGGAGTTAATTCCGGGAATGTCATTAAGTGAATCAATACTTAGCAACCAGCAGCCAATGGGATTGTTGTGGAGTCCCAAACACAGCTTGGAACATGCCCACAAGCAGTTTGTTCGTGTGGTTACTTTGTTACAAGAGCAGAACAAATCTAGCACTCTCAAGTAAGTTATTTACAAATGTTTCAGGTTTTTTCCATTTTTTTGTAAAGAACAGAAAGTCAAACATTCTGTTTTTATTATTACAATTAAAATTATCAAGTTAAGATGAACAGAAGGACTGTTTCTAAGTGTTCCTTCCCCAGACTACCTCAACAATGAAGGACAGTGATCTTATTATTGTACCTGGTGCCTTCAAAAGTCATGTTGGACAACACTCCAATGGATTTTGTGGTGTGCATAGAAGTTTCAGCTTTGGCAATAGAAATGAGGAGGGAACAAAGTGCCTGGAATTCTGTGATGCAAATCACTTAGTGGTCTGCAACACTAGCTTCAGGAAACCAGCCAGCCATTTCATCTCTTATCAGTCTGGTAGGCACTCAAGCCAGATTGACTATATTCCCACCAGAAACACGGATAAACTGATGCTTTTGAATTCAAAGTCCTTTTCCAGTGAGGAATGTACAAGTCCACATGAGTTAGTGGTTAGCAATGGATACAGAGACACAAGCCAGTTTGGAAAAGGAAATTTTGGAAGCTTAAAGATCTGTCAAACAGTCAGAGATTTAGAGACATTCTTTTCATATTAACAATTTAGCTCCAGTAAAACTTTTATTTTGATGTCCTTCACTTCTATTTTATATTATGACAGATTCTATGGTTTCTGACTATAATGTTGCATTATTGTCATTTTTTAAAAATCTCACCTTAATTTTTTAAATATCTTTCATAGGAGTGAAATGTCCAAATGTCTTGACCAGTGTGAACACTTCCTGGAAAACATTTTGGTTGTCCAATCATTGCAGTGGCCTACATTTGTACCTAGTGAATATATTGCAGAACTGGACATTATTGCTGCACTAAAGAAGCAACTGGAAGATAAACGAGGAAAGGTAAAAGTTGATGGTGTCTGTGAAATGCTTCCTGTTCAGACTGCTACATTAACAAGTCTCAGTTTGGACTGGTGTATAAGGTAGTATTTGTTTAGACCAGTCTCAGTTTAGAGAGGTATGTAAGCAAGTCTCGTTTTAGAGTGGTGTGTATGGTGGTCTCTTTTTAGACTGTTTTTATATCTATGAAAGAGCAGATGTAAATGAACGTGCGTGTATATTTAAAGATGGGCTGAAAAGTTCATAGGCTGACTACAGAGGAGTGATGGTAGAACTATGAAATCATGCATGCATTAATTTCAGTCCTTTGTATTAATAATTACATTGTTTCTTTCCATGTAAGCTAACATCTAACTGTTCAAAGAAGACTTCAAAAGCAACTAGTAGCTACTACTCTTGAAAATGGAAAAAATTTGACATTGTCATGTTATCAAGTACCTGCAGAGGAAGAACATTCATGCTGATATCCAGTTTTATCAACAGTGCAAAAGTAGGCAGCTTTAGGAGGAGAGTCTTGAAAATGACTAACGGTCTGGATGTCCTGCAACTGTCACCACTGAGGAAAACATTGATCATGTTCACCACATGGTTATGGTTGACAGGCAATTGACTAAAAGTGAAATAGCTAATGCTATTAGCATATTCTGTGAGAGAGTTGAGAGCATTCTGCAAATGAATTTAGCTTGAAGGTTTCTGCTCAATGTGTTCCACATCTGACACTTGATCAAAAATGCACTAGGCAGATCCAGCTGGTTTCTTTGAGCATTTTTTAATCCAAGATGAGTGTTTGGTTCAACACTTTAAGCCAGGGACAAAGAGACAATCATCCATGCAGTGGAAACAAGCCTTCCTCACCTACTCCAATGAAGGCTAAAGTCATTTCATCTGCAGGGAAGGTGATGGCCTCAGTTTTTGGGATGCAAAAGGCATTATGTTTATTGACTATATTCAAAAAGGTCATACCATCAGTAGAGAGTATTATGCCACCTTGCTGAGGCAGTTACAAAAGGCTGTCAAGACCAAATGCCCAGAAAAACTGACAAAAGGGGTCTTGTTTCACTAGGACTATATTTCAGTACACGAGTCCTAGATTTCAATGACTGCAGTGCATGACTTTACCTTTGAACAGGTTGATCACTCTCCCTATTCTCTTGATTTGGCTCATCTGACTATCATCTTTTCCCAAGCATGAAAAGACAGACAGAATGGGATTTATATATTAGATATATGCACACACACCAATGTATGCCTAATACCTCGGTACATGTGAATATATGAATTTATGTATATTATTTTGTTTCCTTCTAGATGGCATTGGTTGCTCTGAGTGAGAAATTAGTCCTTGACGAAGCTGACCAAGATGTTAGCACCTATTTACAAGTGATGAGACTGTTAAACTTACAGAACCACATGCAACCTGGAAATGATAAACGCTCAGGTAACAACCCCCCACACACGCACACACACAGCAAATAGCAGTGTAATTTCTAAAAGGGCTGGATACAGTTGGCACTCATTGGTTAAAAATAGTTTATTTTTACTAGAATATTAAGAAAACATTGTTACTGAGAAGTGTCACTTGTCTCAATGGAAAACATTGTTAATCTCTGAACATTACATCATAGTAGAGAGGGGTGCAGTGTACAACATTTAGGTGTCAAGTGCTTTTATATAAAGTTTCAGTAATTCATCGTTATCATTGTTTTAAAGTCCACTTGTCCATGCTTGCATGGCTCTGATAGAATTTGTTGTGGCAAATTTTCTATGGTCTGATGCCCTTCTTGTCACCAACCTTTTGTTTCCAAGCAAGGTAATATTTCCCCATGGCCAAACAGGTTTTTCATGGAAGACTGGAAACTAGCAACATTACTCACGATGGTGGTGCTTGTTTACAACACAAAGTAATTTCAAAACATAGGTACACACACGCACGCATACACACACACACACATTTATATATGGTGGGTTTCTTTCAGTTTCTGTCTACCAAATCCACTCACAAGGTGTTGGTTAACCCAGTGCTATATTAGAAGACATTTGCCCAAGGTGTCTCATAGTGGAGCTGAACTTGAAAATGTGGTTGGGCTGTAAACTTCTCAATCACATCTACACCTTGATGTATCTGTATATCATAGCAAGTGTAACAGAGCCTCATAGTTGAGAATCAAGCTTCTTAGCCACACAGCCATGGCTGCACATATTATATTTGAAAAATTTGTTGAAGTATTAATTACATCAGGATATTATGTTGGTCCTGGAACACATATTTAACAACAAAACATACCAATTTTCTAACATGGTTAACCTAATCATATACTGTTGAAGTCATTGAGGTTGGTACCCAACACCAAGCTTTGTGGTTGTTTAACAAATGAGAAGCGAATGTCTCTTGATTACAACATCAGTCTGCCGAAAAGCAAAAAATGCATGCCATTGTTTTCTATCTCATATTGGTGTTTATAATGTTTAATATCCAGTTATTGATAACATTTATTGTCGATAAAGTTTTATCTCTGAGCATGTCTGGGTCAAATTAACTTTGATTTTTTTTCTTTTGTACTATTATTCATTAAATTTTGTTCTAAACGGAAGGGTGTTGACTTAAATTGTAAATGTTTTCAAAGGAAGCAAAATTAAAAGATAATCAAAAGTGGAAGAAATAAGAAAAACTTTACTGAGAAATAAAACAAATAAAGAATAAGAGATCAAGGTTGTACTACGTCTCTTCAGTTATGTAGTCTATGATGGTTAGCAGAGTCAGCTAAACATTGAACTAAATGATTTAAATTTCGACTCTTCCACTTAGATATACATTCTTCCGAGTTCGATGAAATAAGATCTATCATCAATAGTATATCATAACGATACAATCGCATATATCACATTTAGTCAAATTCTTGTAAAAAAATTTTTAAAACCTGGTGCTTTACTTAGTCAATGAAAGCTAATTATTATTCCATTCATCATTTCTCTCGAGGGTATGGACATAGAAATTGAAGTTAAATAGTGTTCAGCTGGGGATTGTAACAAGTACAGCAAACACAGTGTGCTTATCTCCTGTTCTACTGTGTTCACCACCGCTTCTCGCACCATCAAGGGAGCTTCTACATAGACTCGCGATAAAGTCCAGATTGCTTCACACTTTACTTAGCTTCTTTAAAATAGTTCCACGCACACACGCGCGCACACACACACGCGCGCACACACACACGCGCGCACACACACACGCGCGCACACACACACGCGCGCACACACACACATATATATATATATATATATACATACATATATATACACAAATATATATACATGAAATGGCCTGCAAGTATGCATATATATATGACGAAATACATGTGTAGATGCATAAATATATGTCTATATACATACACCCATTCATACAGGCATAGATATGAGTGTATATATATATATATATATAATTTCAAACATATCTGTTAAAGGGTTGCTGTACGCACGTGTAGAATGGAGATTGTATATTTGTAGATTACTTATGTCTATATTTGTAGTTGTGTCCGCTTGTGCCTCTGTATCTAGGTGTATACATCCATATGTATATGTATATCTAAATGTGATTTTGTGCTTTTGTATACGAATAAAGTCTATTAAATCTAGAAACGTAAATTTAAAGACAAGCTGCGCTGTTAGTGGAAGAAATTTACGACGAAAGAAACCTATCAATCGATGGAAAATGTTCCTTGGTCTGTTCCTCTCATTTTGAAGGAAAACAATGGCAAAGTTATCTCATTTCCTCCACTTGTCCTAATCTGCATATTAGTAGCAGAGAATCTCGTCTACTAACCATGGATTTTCACAAAGGTCTATAATAGCATACTACAATTCTGACCACGAAGCAAAACTAGATAGAAATACCTAATTATATAACACTACTCTGATATGACGGACACACACGCGTGCATACACGCACACACACACACATGATTGAAGGAAGTAAAAGTAAAATTAAGTAAAAATATGGAAGTAGCCGGAGGTTAATAATTATACAACTATGACTCTGGCTATAATGATCTTATGTGCTACAACACTATTCTACCAGGCCTTGCTGTCTACTACATAACGCACAACGTGCAACTATCACCATTGAAGTCAGTGAAACTGAGAAAGTAGCTTAACTTTAACGGATTTGTTACATGTACAAACAAATCATAAAATGTAAACGATATCATTAATAAAAAATGAATTCGTCTAGCAGTCAAAGATTACTTTATATGCAGAGATACCCGGCGTAGCTCGGGAGTAAAATGTCATAGTTTGTAAATAATATATTACAGTAGTTAAGTTGAAGCAGGTGATATGGAAAAGTGCAGCATTGACAACAAAACGTTTGTGGAGTAAATGATAGGCTAATTCGATTAAGCAACATTCTATGCGTCTGTTTGGAGTATTTCAGGCCCTAACCAGTGAGATTTATGTGATTTTTGAACGCACCGAAAAGTTGTCAGTAGATATACTCTCTTTTGCGCAGTCGGCGCTGTGTCTAACGCGACCCATCATCTGAAATGTTGACATCTTCTTCGGATTTGTTGTCCTACATCACTAAGAAAGTAAATTTGGAGGAACTGCGGTTGTTCATTTGTGGGTAACTGGCAACCAATGAGGTGAGAGACTTGCCCTTGAACTTTGACGTAGTCGTAAATTTATGTTTATCTATCTTCTTAGATGCACCAAACGATGTCATTTGCAGAGTTGTATTGTCTGATGTTGTTCAGAAAATCCTTTGACTGGATGGAAATACCTTCTAGAAGATCCATAAGAGGTTGAGAAGGAGCTGGTAGTGCTGGCAATGTTACCTGACTGCTTGAGCAGCATATACCATTTGTTTCATTTGAAAAAGCTCGACAGAAAAAACTGTGTTTAGCACACCAATTTGGACAGAGTTATTATTCTTATAAGAATGGGATGGATCATATCTGAAAACAGCTTCAGTACTTGTGAAGAACGAATTTGTACGTAGTCCGTTTCTGAGAGCTATTCTATTGGACCTCTGTCTAATCATCAAAACATTGATTTAATGATCCAGCATTAAGTACTGCAACATGCATTTGCTGATGTTGAGAAAATCTCATCTAGCTTCTCTCATCAGACTCTCTCGCCTTCGGTTTTCTACAACCCTCCTTGCTTTATACTTGTTTCTGGAGAGATTACGTATTTTCTTTGGTGGCATAGTTTTTTCCAATATTGTAAGCAAACAATTATGAACGTAGAAAGAAATTATACATTAATCCCTATTTTGGTAAGCAGCTGTATCTGTAAAACTTTTATTCGAAGAGAGCATAAATTCAAAAAAGAGAGGTTTACTATTAATACCGATACGATGTATATTGGTTTATATGTTTCTATGGTGTAGTTTTATTAAAGTTAGAGTTTAATCCT
>JARUKP010000173.1:0-13255 GCA_029874955.1 Octopus insularis | reverse complement strand
ATACGTGTGTTGAAAGAAATACAATTAAACCTTGGGAGAGGCATTATGCCGGTAATAAACACACGCACTGGTTCAGTTGGTGGGTATATACTGTTTATAAATTAATAAAGGACTGAACCAGTGCGTGTATTTATTACCGGCATAATGCCTCTCCCAAGGTTTAATTGTATTTCTTTCAGTACACGTATCCACATCAAGAATCTTGTACACGAAATACGCATACGAAATACGCTTGGCGCATTATGCAGTTAGATGTTTAAAAAAATAAAAAGAAAGAAAGAAACTACCGTTGCCTATGTTAATAAACATTTAAAATGTCCCGCGCGAGCTTCCGTAGCAAAGATATCGTTCCCTAGCAACTAGTTGCCATAACACCCAAACCGAACGCTGACGACGGAATTAAAATCGATAATTTGAGTGAAAACAAACAAAAATATAGTTAATATAAACAAATATAAAAATATTTTAGTTAGAATTTATTGAAAAATATACTTGCATTTTAATAGCAGTTGTTGTTGTTGTTGTAGAAGAAGAAGAAGAAGAAGAAGAAGAAGAAGAAGTGGTAAAAAAAAATCAGATTGTTATTGTTGTAAGTGGTGTTGTTTAGTCTCATGTCAGTCTTGTTTGAACAAACACATGGTCAAAGGTGTCCCAATATATCTGTTTAGATATGGTTGAATGTGATTTGTAGATTTGGCAGCTATTTCCTAGCAGGCCGAGGGATCGCGTAGAGGATTCCGTTATAATCTCTGAACTGTGAATGTGTGATTCTGTTTTGTTGTTGGCCGGCGTGTTGCTGTTCTGTTATTGAGGATGAGGAAGTCACTGATAATAATGATGATACTATTGGTTGTGGTGGTAGCGGAAGTAATTGTAGTAGTAGTAGTAGAGCGAGAGATAATGATGGTAGAAATGTTACAGTTGCAGATGTCTTAGTTCTCAGTCATCCGTGATCCGGAGGAACTAGAATTAAAATCGTCCGTCTCTATTTTATTGTATTGTTTATATTTTTTTTGTTTTAGACATAATGCACAACGGACTAGATTATCTTATGGGTAAATTTTCAGATTAACACCCGCACGATTTTCACTATTTTCACTCGCACGATTAACCCTAACCCTAAAACCCTAAAACCCTAACCCTCTAACTCTAACCCTAAAACCCTAACCCTGAAACTCTAACCCTAATCCGAAAACCCTAACCCTAACACCCTAGTGAAAATCGTGCGGTCGTTAATCTGAAAATTTACCATCTTATGTATCCTTTCTTTTCAAAGAACTTAGAATGTGATTTAACACTAATCCGCTGGATAATTCTCTCTCTTTACAAATATTTATGAACTTCGGTCCAACTTGGACATCACTCACTACCTCTTACTTTACACACATGCACACACACAGAAATCATATTCCCCTCGGGAAACAAATATCTTGTCTCTTAGCAATAGTCTGTAAAGGCGCGGTGCTTAGTGGTTAGTGATTGTGGGTTTGACGAGGTGTAAGACACTCCATCTCACGTTGCTCCCATGCACGCAGCTAAAAATAAAGCTCCAGTCTAGTACTGATGTAGTCCTCTCTCTCTTACTGTCACATCTTGGGTCAAGTGTAACAGGACCGTGATAGTGTTTGCTCGAGACAATATGCACGTTTTAAACAATTATTGAAAGTGTGGCACATGTTATGAAGTTATACTTGTTTGTGAGTGGCGGCTATCTGCTGTTCATACTCTATATTCAAACTTCATTCTGAACAGTTGTATTTGCACATGTAGAATATTTTCTGTCCATTACTTACCTCTCTCATCTGAATACCATCAACAAGGGCTTGTGATCAAAGTTCCCATCCTCACTCCTCTATGTTTGTCTGACGCCTCCATTGTTCACTGGACTTTTCTGACTAGCAACAACTGTTTGATTCTCCATCTGCACTTATCAGATTGTCTAACAACTTCCTTGTTACTCTCCACTATGCACAAATGTATGGCAAGTGCAAAAACAACTCTAGCCATTTTACATGAACAAGGCTACAAACTCTGATACTGTCCCTCCAGTGACCTGAAATAATGCACATCAGAGCTTTCTTTTAGCTGCTTTGCATGAATAACTTGCTTCATGATAGTCTATTTGCAGAGACCAGTGGTAGTCAGCCATCATGTTTATGTTCCACCTGCCTTGATACCTAGTCTCTGTGGTTTCAATGTCTTGGTGGAATCTTTCTCACTTATGGCACTATGATTTTTAGGGAAGTAGTGTGCATTACTGTGCAGGAAATACACTTTTAGACTCATGTTGCAGTCCAGTGCTCAAAAATTGATTAGGAGGATCTGCACAAGTTTTTCATAATTTGATGACCTCTTGTTTCTAAGGAAATCAGATACAACTGCAATGAAAGCATTCCATGTTTCTTTTTCAGTGCCATACATGGTCTCCAAAAACTGCTTGTCCTGCAATAGCCACCCAATCTGCAGCCCTTCGAACACACCAGCCTTAGTTTTCTCACAAGACAAAACTGGAAACTTTCTGCTTAAGTATTTGAAGCAGTCACTGTCTCAGTGTTTCAGCACATTCTAAACATTATATGGGGTGCCCAAGCTTTGTCTTGATGACCCAGTCTCATGCCAAAGTAAGTTAAGTAAGCTTTCTTCACAAAATCTGTGATTTTGTTTTGCTGCCTAGATAAAGTGTAGCATCCACAAATATAGCAGAGGACATCAGGGCTGTTTTAGCATTTTCTTCTCACACAACTGGCCATATTTCTGGTATACAAAACATATTCAAGCCACCTATCACCTGGGAAAAGCATGTCAACAATTATAAAGTAAGCAAATGCAGGTTTGTGATGGCAAAGTTCCACAAAGAGCATGCATACTATGAAGTTTTTTTTACAGTTCTTTGATGATGCTTGACAAAAAGTGATCTTGACTCATGTGATTTTGTAATTAAAACACTAAAGGCACATTCAAAAAAAACAATTTGTGTAAGAAATGGTTAAAGGTTCAACTAAACATTTCTCAACTGGTTTGCAATGATAATCAGACTAAATCAAGCACAGCCTGGGCATATCTAGAGACAAATATGAAATATGTATGATGTCAAAGTCCTCAAAAATGTGTTGTTTGTTAACATCTAATTTTATAAAGGACATTTCTGTCATCATCATGATATTTAAAACTGGTTAGGTTGAAAATAGTGAAAGTTGCTCAAGTTTGATACTTTTCATTTACTGAAAATACTTAAATCATGACTTTTGTTTTCACTTTTGTAGTTGCACTTACTTTAAATGATATTTTAAAACTGTTTTCAAAGTTATGTCAAGCTCCATACATAGACAATACCAGAAATGTCACAAAATGGACAATTGAGTTTGTGAAAGATTTTGACATGATAAAGCAAAATCGATTTCATTTTTGAAAACAGTACTCCCAAATTACTAGGGAAGTATGTCTCCAACACCAAAAACCATGTTTCCCAGTGAATCTTTGGTTATATCTGCTGTACTCTCCATCCTGTACATTAATGATAATTTTACTGTCACCTTTAATGATGTTCACTCCTATGCAAATGATATTCTTCACACTTCCCTAACTTTTTGCACACATGTATCATTTACATGCAATCATAACACCCCTCATCAAACCTGCATGTACTACCTTCATAACCAGAGACATCCAAAACCTTCTCCAATAGAGACAGTCTTTTCTTCACTAAAACAAATATACAATTACTGTAGATATCATCATATTTATAACAGAAAAATTTACATCCCAAGGATTAATCTTCTGCTTTGGATGCAGAAACTATTTCAGCTTTTAAACAGTTGTTGACTCTACAAATCTTAAAAGTGAAACCCACAGTGAAATGTTGCCCCTGCATCCCAGATGGTACTGCTACTGCCACAACATACAAAGACCCAAGACTGTATTCAAAAGAAAACCCTTTGGCTAATTTGGCATAGATTCACTCACCAATACATTTTGAACTTTAGTTCACAGATATCCTATATCTTCATTCTGACTTTTCTACAGCTATTACAGTGATCTCTGATTATCAAAGCTAGTTAGTAGTATACCATCCCCACTTATCTGTCATCTTCTGAGTATGTCAACCATCTAGAACAGTCATGGGTAACCTGCAACTTGCAAGAGTTTCTGAATGGTATGTCTAATGAAAAATTATCTTGAATTTTTTTAGCTGTATGATGAGAAGCCATATTTCATGTGGACCACTTCTTGAAAAAGTTGCCCATGCCTGTTCTAGAATTTCCTTCTCACCCATGTTTTTCTTGCATTCATCAAATATTTCTATCTCCCCAGTCAGAAGGTGGGGCTTAAACAAAAAATAAGGTCAAGCAACTACTTAGATGTTTCCTTGTTGGCTTGTGTCTGTTGCAATTGTTGGTGTTAAGGAACTGATATTGATAATGAAAAGGATGTTAATAATATTGTTGTTGCTGTGGTTTTGCATTTGTTATCATTGTTGAGGATAACTGACAATGATGAATGGAATGATAGAAGCAATAATAATAATAATGACAAGGATGAGGATGTTATTGTGTTTGTTGCAAATTTTTAATTTCTTAATTTTACAGGCTTATGTGGGTCTGACAATATTATCCTCATCTAGCACTAATCTTTCGCAAGCACCTTGGCCAAAATATTTAACTATATGTTTAGTAGAGTTATAGGCCTGAAATTGCCTTTCTCAAGACTCTGGCTCACACAGCTGTTTTTTTTTCCCAGTCTGCTGCCAGTTCCAATAGACATCTGCCAAGAGAGGAGTGAACTGGATATTAAAATGGTATGTTTTATTGATGGAATGTAATGTGAAAATATCAAATCCATGTAGTAAACCTTTTAATTTGCATTTGTAAGTGTATTTGTATGACTGAATGGGAAATATGATGTGGCTGTGAAGTTGATGAAGCACCTTTTTATTTGGTGCAGGAAGTGGAGAAGTATTAATTTGTATGAAAACTTACATCTTCCAGATGATCCAGCCCTGAACTGAAAGCCTATATCCAGTTATGAATACGAAAAACATAGCAGTAAGTTACATGCAACAATCATTCTATAACACAAAATGCTGGTGTCTTGCTAAGTCTCGTAATGATGCATACAATATCATTACTGCCATCCTTGTTATCGTGATGGTAACATACTAACACACATGAAATATACATATACAAACATATATAAATAATTTATCCCAACTTAAAACATGGATGTCCTGTTAGAACAAACTATACTGTAGCAAATACCATGAGAGAAACTCTCATATTGGTCTTTGGTGCAAAATGCATTCTTGTTTAAGCATTTTGTACCAAAAGCCAATATGAGAATTGGCTACACACATAACAATAGACAGGCCAAGCCTCAACAAAAATCACAAATGGAATAATAACACCCACCACCACCACACCATGCAACATAACAACTAAAGACCGAAGGGAGAAACAAAAATAAACAGATACAATCAGTGTAATACACAATGGACAAATATGCACATTCATATAAGTGTAAGAAATAGAGATAAATAGGTAAACACAAAAAAAAACTGTATGAAGGGCACAGATACAAACAACATAGTGAGCAAACCCATATACACACACAAACACACATACAATAGCTTCACAAATAGCTGCAACAACATCAACAATGTGACCAATAACAACAGCACCAACAACAACAACTTCCATGATGGTAGCAGCATGGGCAACAACATAGAGAGATATAGGAACGATACCAAAAGTCAGGGTGAAGATCAGCAAGAGTGGCAATGGGAGGGGACGGGAGTGAGGGGAGGTTCATAGAGATACTTTAAACTCTATGCTATTAATCGAGCCTCCATGTTTTGCCCAAGCATGCTGGTAGAGCACTGATGAGTTTTTCCTTTCTTTGAGCTCTCACCAATGTTCGCCTATACACTCTCCTATGTTGTGTGCAGTCTCTCCAATGTAGGTAGTTGTCATGTTTCTGCACCATCCCTCAGTACATTGTAAGCTATACACTACATTCCTAACCTTACAGTTAACAGTTAACCTGTGGATTCATCTATTGACACATAGAACTGACATGACACTTAGACAGATCACAGAAGCTACACACATAACAGTAGATAAACCAAGCTTCAATAGAAAACATGAATGGAACAGCAACACCCACCACCACATGACTAAAGACAGTAGGGATGAAAAGAGAGAGGAGAAAATAAATCGTAAATAATACACAGAAAAATACAGGATAATACTCACACAATAGAAATATATGCACTTACCTGTGATACCTATGAGAAATAGAGTTAGATGTATAAAAAAAAGTAAATAAATAAATATATAATTATATCTGTCATATACCTTTGATAAATATAAGACATAGAAATAGATAAAATAAACAAATAAACTATATGTGATGCGTATGGATGAGGACAGTGGTATAAGAAAAGTGCTAATCATTTAAAATGGATGGAAGTTGTGGAAGAGGGAGACCCAGGATGACAAGAGATGAAGTATTGAAGGCCAATCTGAAAAGGCTAAGCCTTACAAAGGAGATGACAATGGATAGTTGGCACTTTGCTGTATTCAAGAAAACCCACCTGTCATAGTATTAATATCTCAAAACTACCTTGGTAATGCTTACCTCCATCCTTGCTGCCCTGTCAACCTTCTATTCCCTGTCACATTTCATCCCCCAAGACCCATCACTTCTATCATCTAAGAGCAGAATAAGCACATACTATACCCTATGGCTTACTCAGTTACCTTTACCATCCAGCAGTTACTTTTCTTTCCCTGCCTACTGTCTCCACCAATCACCTTCTTTCTGTGCCTTCTCTCCCCTCCCTTGTGCTGCTCTCCATCATCAACTCCTCACTTGCCTCCTATCTCAATGCCCTCACATATCTGCTGCAACTCCTGCCCCTGAGCCTCTCCTATATTTCTCTCCATCATTTACTACAGTCATCTCATCCTACCCACTTACTCAGCCACAACCTCTACATCACTTCACCAATTCTCACCACCCCCAATGTCTCTGAAGGGCATGTCCCAACACATCTCTACCATCATCTCTCTCACTGCCATTCTCTTTATCTTATTCTTCAACTCACTTTTCTTTGTTTTCTAACTGAGGTATATGTGGATCTATTCTACAGTGACACTTGTAGCTGTCCTCTCAATAACTTAAATCTTTCAACTGGCACACAGCCACACACTCCTCTCTACTCCCACTCCCAGTTGAGAAGCTTTTGTCTTGCAAAGTACTTGGTGGCCCTCTTGAAGCTGGTAACATGTAAAAAGCACTGGTGCTGGTTCCACATAAAACACCAGTGTTGGTGTCACATGAAGAGCATTAATGATGGTGCCATGTATAAAGTGTTGGTGCTAGTGCCATGTAAAAAGGCACTTGTGCTGGTGCCACATACAAAGCACTGGTGCTGGTCCTACATGAAAAGCATTGGTGATGGCACCTTGTGAAAGGCACTGATACTTCATAAAAACCACTGGTGCTGGTTCTACATAAAAAGCACCCAGTACACACTGTAAAGTGGTTTGCATTAGGAGGGGCATCCAGCTGTAGAAGCCATGCCAAAACAGACAATGGAATATGGTGTGGTTCCTAGCCTTGCCACTTCCTGTCAAATTGTCCAACTCATAGCAGAATGGAAAATGGATATTAAATGATACCATCGCTGTAAACACTGCCATTGATGACAACAATGTCTCAGCCATAGTGATGAATCTGCTTACTGACAGAAGTATCAACAGTTTGTATTCTGTAATAAATACTGTGTTGTGTCAATGGCTAATACACCTATTGGTTCAATCTTCCTAGTAATAGAGACCAACTAATTTTTACTCTCTTTATTATTATATTATTCAATTTTTGTTGTTTGTTTTATTTCTTTCAGGTGCAAACGAAAGATCCTTTGGCTCCATGCACACCACTTCTAAGCAACTGGAAACGGGAAAATATTGTAAATTGTCGCTTTTGTTTTACTTTTAATTTAATACTAAAACATCTGAGGTTCTATGTTATTCTTCAGTTATAAAATGTCTGAGGTGCTATATTGTTCTCTCATCCTTAAATCTGCTTTAGTATCACATTTGTTTTGTCATTTAAGAACCCTCTGAAATGTTCTGTTACTATATTAACTATATCTATCTGACTATCAATAATTAGTTATATTTCTTTATACTTATATGTATAATACACGCGCACACACACACACGCACGCACACACACACACACACACACACACACACACACACACACACACACACAGACACACACACAAAACATATTCTTAACTATGTAGGGAATATGAGAACAAACCGTTTTAATTTCCAATTTTTTTCTAATTTCCTAATCCTTGACTTTGAATTTTTAATATTTGATAAGATGGACATACACTTCAAATCAGTGATATTTTATAAAAGTTACTTAATGTAACAAATATAAAAATTCTTATCCACACTGGTATCCTTAAAAAGAAAGATCACATGTTTTAAACCCAAAATTGCAGGCTGACTTGCTTACTTAAGGTTGGGTTGTCAATGACTGTGATACAACCAAATTTTGAAGTTCTGCTTCTGACCAAACATCTGTGGATACACATATTTAATGAGACAAATGAAACAAAACTAAAAAAAAAATACTATATCTAATTTCTTGTTAAAAAATATATTCTAGCGACAGAAGCAGTACTAATACTGAGAGGTAATTATCCCCAATAAAGCATGAATGTTCTGTTAGAACAAACTATACCACGGTAGATACTGTGAGAGGAACTCTCATATTGGGTTTTGGTTCAAAATGCACTCTTGCTTATATTGTTAGTGGGGAGATAAATCTCTGCTATCTCAAGTGCCAAGTCCATCAGATCACTTGATTTCAACCTTCTTGTCAATGATAGACACTTGAGTACTAGAGATAGTGGTTAGATGACCACATCCGTCATTGGTTGAAATCAAAAGTGGGTGATCTCAGCGCTAGAAATAGTGGGAATTTATATCCCCCCCCCCTAGCAATATAAGCAAGAGTGCATTTTGCACCAAAAACCAATATGAGAGTTTCTCTTATGGCATCTATCATAGTATAGTTTGTTCTAACAGAACATCCATGTTTAAGTGAGGATAAATATTACCTCTAATTTCTTGGTACTCAGAAAGATGTTTATATATTTTGTACTTGTTTTGCAGTTTCCGGCAGCTATAAAAGAAGTTTATGTAATTTTTCGTTATGGATCTGAAAGTAAACAGAGCTTCCGCAATGCCTGGGTTTTACAGCAAAAAATTATTCAGAATTATGGTGGAAAATTTATTGGATTTTCAGATAACGTGAGATACTATTCATCAGTGTTTTATTGTTCTGTGTAGTTGTGATCAGAATGTACTAGCTTAATTTTGTAGTTGTTAAGTTATGTAGTGTCTAGTTTGTTCAGTGGTTAAAATATGTGGTAGCTGAAACAGTTGGTAGCTGGATGTATTGTAACTGAGATTTGTGGTGGCTGGTACATATTATCTTTTCTATTTTAGGCACAAGGCCTAAAATTTTGAGAAAGATGGGTAATCGATAACATCAGATTACTCCAGAAGTCAACTGGTATTATTTTATCAACCCTGAAAAGATTTGACAGTTTCAACAGCTGGATGTCCTTCCTAACGCCAACCACTCCGAGAGTGTAGTGGGTGCTTTTACGTGCCACTGGCACGAAGGCCAGTCAGGCAGTACAGCAATGTAGTAAGGTATGCTTTAGGAGGAGATTTGGTGGGTATTTTTAACAAGTCAAGTGACAGCTAGAATAAAATAATGGAAAAACTTTACAAATGCAATTTAGATTAAAATTTGTTAAACAATAAAAAAAAAAAGTAGAAACTGTGATATTATATATAGACCTGAAATATGATTCATTTATTATAGGTAGTATGCAACTTATAATATAATTGCAAGTTGTCAAACAGGCTCCCACTCCATTCAACAACTACATACATGAATGAATAATTGAATGCAGAAATAAACTTGTTAATTCTAATAGAAATTGCAGTCAGGAACTGGATGCTGATGAAAATCAATGCAATTGGAATCATGACAGAATTATATATTTATAAACATTGCTTACCATTTAGAAAACTTGACAAGTGGGTGTTGATGTCCAAGAGTAAGACCCAAAATGCTGTAGCCATAATTATGCCAATCTATGATGACTTTTGACCGGCGAATAGCAGCAACTACCCAAACAACAGCAAGTGTTGGAATTGATGGCGGATTCTAACAAAACAAAATTAACATCAATATTATCAGTCATAATGGGAGAGATGTAGAAAACCAGACTAAATAAATGATTGGTTATAATGTGCAACAGAAGAATAATAGGCAATTAGTGATGGTTTGCATCAGCACATAGTATATAAAAGTAGTTTACAAAGTGAGAATACATTAACTTATGAAGAAGAGGAGGCATCTAATGTTTTGTTAAAGACTGGCCATGTCCAAAATGTCAGATTATTCTTTACTTTTCTTCACAACATGTTAACTTAATTCACTTTGTAAACTATCTGTACCAATTCTAATGTATTGCTTTGAAACACTGGTTTGAAATGATGTTGGCAGCAGTTTCCTTTTGTCCAAAGATCATGTGGGAGAATAAACCAATTATTGATACTGCAGGGCTCTTCTTCCTGCCTGCATTTCGTAGTTTTAAAGGGAGAGTCAGTCCATGCAATCTAATCCCATTTTTTGGGCTTGAAGGTCTGACCACAATGGCTCAGTGGGCTAAGACAGCTACAATGACAAGCAAGCTGAAGGTCTTACATTGGAGTGGCCTTCTCCTAGGAGAAATACCTTACAGGGTTGGGGAGCTCTACCTAACCTTGGTTTAAAATACCAAGTAGTTGACCCTTTTAACCCTTTTGGAAAGAAATGGAAGGAGTAATAACAGTAACAAAGACGACAACAGCAATAACAAAGGTAAAGACATTAATTACCATATTTCCAAAAACACTGGGTCAATTATAAATGATGATGACCAACTGATTCAATAAAAAATGAATTGTTAACAAAATTAATCCCATTTCTTTAATCAGGTACAAATTTAGAAATACAAAAAAAAAAAAACAAAAACAAAACAAAACAAATAAAAATCTTAAAATTAATAGAACTGTAAGAAAAGAAGACCTTAATTTACCTGTAATAAGATATGAGATGATTTTGGTGTGAGTAGTAGTGTGACACACAATGATGTAGTCTGCCAAATCACCTTGGTAGCATAAGACAACAGCCGTGGTAACACTTGAAAAAAATTAAAATTACATAAACATTAAACAAGGTGTGTAGAATATGAATTGGTGAATCTATTTTAAGTAAAGTGTGATTATATTTTATTACTGTTATTCTGATATTCCAGCATTTCAATCTGCTAATTATATGCTTCGCATTTCACCACTAATGCAAACATCAAAGAAGCCAGTGAGAGTGCCTTGACGTGACCTTTTGACCTGCTGGAAATAGCAGCCAAATCTCGTTCACATCAAACCACATTGCCCCAGGAAAGATTAGTACATTGCACAAAACTGGTCTGGGGTGTCCTGAGTTAGGAGAAAAGGTATTAGTCATAGCTCGAATGCTTTTGATCAAGGTTGATCTCATGCTAAACAGCAACCACAAAGATAGCTACATATAGGTCATCCAAACCTCTGAATGGTCACTCAATCTGCCTAAAATAGCAGCTCGTCAGAATCGTATTCTAACACCTTTAAATGAACATGTTATATAATGTAGTTCAGGATTTACTATGTTTGAAAGAAAGTCAAAATAGTCATGATTAGAATGTCTTTGGTCACAGATCCATTCAATGATGGTGGATATGAGATGAAACATCAGCCTTACACATGGAGACAATGATTCACTGAGTTATGCTTATGGTCAAGATTATTGTTTTTACCTCCAGGTCAGCTTTAATCAGGCAGAAATGTAATTAAAAGCTTTCAACTGTAACCAGTCTATCTTTTGGTATAGCAAAAGTATACACTATCTTAGATATGCATCCTATTTTAAGATGGTACAGATGTCATGTGAGCAAGAGTTGGCTGTTATGTATAGCAGATCAAGTGAACATATAAAGAATCCATCATTAGTTTTTTGCTGTTGTTTAGCAACAGATCAGCCATAATTGAGCAGAACCATGATAAAAGGCATTCTAGCTATGACCATCACATTTTTTTCCCACATCCTGAGAACCCAGATCACATTATCTTTTCTAAGACAGTCGAATATAACCTGAGGAAATTTGGTTGCTATTTTTAATAGGATGACTGACCATACAGACTTCCTTATTAACTCATGTTGCATCATTTGACAGAGCTGAAGTCTTAAGTCATAGTTGGTGATAATGTTTAACCCATTTGTTACCATATTTCTGCCAAAATACAATGGCTTTATTTCAATAAATTCTGGAGAACTTTTAGAAAATAACTTTGTCATAATTAAGCTGTTGTTTGGAACATAAATTAACATGAAATTTTGATGCAAAGTTTATATTTAGATTACTAACCCCTTAGCATTTAAACTGGCCAAATCCAGCCAAAATAATCAACCTGTTTTATTGTTTAAACTTGCCTGATCAAGCCATTCTCATCAACTTTACAATGTCATCCTAAAATTAAACTATCATATCATCAAATCTCAAAGCTATGAGATAATACCTGATTAATTCAAAATAATCTTATGAAATAAGACTGATTAATCTGAATGCTAAAGGGTTAAAACAAAGTTTGTAACATAGAATCAATGGTGGTTTCAGGCAAATTGGTATCAAGTGGGTTAAGAAATGATACTTGTGACATTACCAATGTGGACAGAACTACTTCATACAAGATATATTGCCAGTTCTTTGTTGCTATTAAAGAAGTAAACAAAACAAAGCAAAGCAAAGAAAATAGATTACCCCCACCAGTACATTAATATATTTATTTCAATATTTTGACTTAGGTTAAAGTGGCGGGCTAGCAGAATTGTTAGCAAACTGGGCAAAATGCTTAGCAGCATTTTGTCTGTCCTTATGTTCTTAGTTTAAATTCAACAGAGTTTGATTTTGCTTTTAATCCTTTTGTGGTCAATAAATTAAGAACCAGTTGGACACTGGGGTTGATGTAATCGATTTAGCACCTCCCTCGAAATTGCTGGCCTTGTGCCAAAATTTGATGCCAATATTTTGATTTAGGTTTATAGTTCATAAATGCCTTTTGATATAAATTCACACAAA
>JARUKP010000172.1:0-13257 GCA_029874955.1 Octopus insularis | reverse complement strand
CTCCAATATTCTCTTACTCTCCAATATTCTCTTACTCTCCAATATTCTCTTGCAACCTCTACTCACCTACAGTCCTGGTTTCCTTCTCCCCACTCACTTCATACCTTGAGGGCCCACTCAGTCACCTTATTACCACTATTTCTATCTCTTCTCAGCTTATGATGGACCAGTGTCCTACTTAGAGGAAGAGTTTTTTTTTCTTATTTGTTTAATTCTAAAGAAATTAGAGATGTACCAAGTAGCTGTGTGTGTGTGTGTGTGTGTGTGTATGCGTGTGTGTGTGTGCGTGTGCGTGCATGCATGCACACCCTAGCAATTGAAATCATATGTAATTCAGCACACACTCTGCTTTTTCACACTTATATCCTTGTGCACCCATAGATATATTATTAAAGAAAGAACACCCAATATTTGCAGTGATGATAGAAATGAGCAGCCACAACGACTGAAGAATGTGTACATTGTTGCAAGTCATCCACGCAGTATGTTGCACAACCTTGCATTGCTTTGGAAAGATGGCAAATTCTGTGATGCTGGCATTGGTAATGAGAATGCTACAATAATGGTAAGTTGGCAATATGAAGATTGGGGTTGTGAGTATAATGGCATTTTTGCAGTCATGATGGTCTCTGATATATCTATGTGGTTTTGCAGAGTGCAGTCCACATATGCTTCACAAAAATGCAATTGCTCCATTAAGATTAGTGAATGTTTTGTAGAGCCTTGTAGACACCAAGGGATTTATTGTATACTAATCCTCAATGCATCTGCTTGTGTGCTATGATATAAGGCGGTGTGCATATTGTATTGCTTTATGTTATTCTTCATAGACTTGCTTAGTACTTGTTAATTTGAAGAAGGCCTTTGAGCAGGCAGTACACTCTGTAGTCTGGTGAGTGGGCGAGTGCTATGAAAATTTGTTCTAGATTAGTGATTCTCAACCGGTTTTTGTCTTTGGATTCTTTTGATTCCTATTTTACTTGGGTAGACCCTCATTCCATGTTTAAAAAATCCTATAGTATTTTTATAATTAAATATCATTAGGAATTGTATTTAAAAAAATCATTAAAATGTTTGGTGTATTGTAGAAATGTAAGCAATTAATTGCTTGGAAATTTTCACAAAAGAATTTTATATGGACCGTGGTTGAGAACTGCTGTTCTTGATGAGTGCTTTGCAAGAACTATGCAAATCTCCAATATTCAGGTTGGTAATAGTTAAGTAAGGAATTTAAGTATATGTTCAAGTGTTCACTAGCTGCAGTCCTTTTATTCATTATTAATATTAAAGCTGAGATATAATGTTGTCTTTGGGATGTTTTATATGAAGAACGACCTGTTTTTTATAGCAAAATCTGTTGAGGAATTGCAAAAAATGTTCTGGACTTAAAATAGTTATAAAGGCTTTAAAAGCCTAAAAATCAGCATGGTGCTCATCAGTAAAAGGGAGTACAAATCCTATTGTTACATAATTAGGGAATAAGTGGAGATTTAATAGTGTGCTCAGTATCAACTGTAAGTATATGAAAGAGTCATTAGGATCGCTAGCAGGTTGCCTGAGATCAGAAGACATATTTGGACTTTTTACAGTAGAGGCTCTCATTAAATGAAAATGCTTGGATAGTTCACCAGTTGTAGGTGATAGTTTGTATTGACTGGTAATCTTACTAGTGCTGGATGTTACTGTAGCGAGAACATAATTAATAGAGTAAAAAATAATAGAAAAAGTTCAGAAAGTTGTTCTGATGGCAAGAAAATTTCCCTCTTCATGTGAAAGGCAGGTTATATAAATCATATATAAGTGTGATGCATATGGTAGTGAGAAATGAACATTAAATTTGGAAGATCTAACACTGAATACAAACTAGGGAGCATGATCACTTATTTGTGTGATATTGACCTGTGTGAAAGTTAGGGGCAGTACAGGGGAAGTGAGAGTAGTTGGCTATCAATAGCATTTGTATGCAAACGAGACCATTATAGTGATATGGATCATGGATGGTCAGTTCTGGGTGAAGAAATGCTTTGGAAGGTGTTCATGGGAACACAAAAATTTAGTGAAGTCAGACCTCAGGATACTCTAATTGTTGTTAGTCTTCTTGAATCTCTGTTTAGATTGTTGTTAATTAACCCCAATTTGTTCTGACTAAGGAGATCTATGATTAAAGGCATTTCAGCCATGACCATCCCAGTCAATGTATCTGGAACTACATATTAAATGTTTGTACACAAGTTTATTATACAGGCATCTTTGAATCTTGTTGCACAAAGTTGATTCAACAAGGGAGTATCAACTTCTTACATGTTAGAAAAGCAAAACCTTCATCAAATAGCACCAGAGTATTATCTACAGATGTTGGAATCCTTGAAATTTTGTTATGTAGTTTCCAGTTCTCAACAGGCTTCTTTTATGTTTTTTTTCCTGATTAAATAGCAAATGATTATTTCTAACTGTGTCATGCATACAATATGCACATCCCCTCTTTCTCTCTCTCTATTTCATATACATTTTAGAGCCAGCATAGCCTTGGCCACGATGGCTAAAACAAACTAAAGAACATGTGTGTATGCATATTAACTTTTCTTCATTTTTTGTTGTTTTCTTAGGTTCACAAGGTAGTCTTGTTGGCAATGTGTCCCAAACTGCTTTCCATGCCAAGTGCTGATATATCTTCAAGTCAATTTCTGCGGGTCAATTTCCCTAAAAGGATCAGCCAACTTGCTCTGGATGCTTTTGCTGATTACATGTATAATGGCATTCTAGATATTGACCCACAGATCTTGACTCAGTTGCGAACAGTTGCTGTCTGTTTGGAGATGGAAGAACTAAAGTTACTCTGTGACACTCATTTGTCCAAACTTAAGTCACCAAGGGTACAAACCACATGTGAGTCAAATGTTGCTGTTGATACTGTCAATGAGACACTATCTTGGACTTGCTGCAGTGATACCAAATCTTCATCACCAAGTGTTCAGTCAACACTTGGTGTAAAACTTTCAACTACTGAACCTCTCTCAACTTCCTCTTCCTGGATGCTGTCTTCTGAGAATCCTGTTCCTGTCTCTGACCAATTTGAAGAGAATCATTCACCATCTAGCTATCTACCATCTCTTACTACTGTCACTCAGCCTGGTGTTACAATGATGGATGTGAGTGCAGAGAATTCTGGTACTAATCCAGTTGTTATCTCTAACCCAGATACTCAAACTGATGACATGAATTGCACTACCTCTGATCCAGATGTTTCTAATATTAATACAAATATTCCTGTCAGGGATTCAAATGCTGTAACAGGTGTTATTGATTCAACTGCTGCTGTAAATAATCTTGGTGTTGTTATCTCTGGTTTGGATGTGCCAGTCAGTGAAGCATCCAGTGTCACTATTACGAACTCTGGTGTCACTGTTACTGATCTCGGTGTTGTTATTAATAACCTCAACCTCCCAATCACTGATCTCTGTGTCCCAGTTACAGACTTAGGTATTGCTGTCACTCATGCAGATGTTACTGATCTTGGCACCTCAATTACTCATCCAGGTGTTATTGATCCATGTGACTCAATCAAAAACCTAAATTTCTCAGTTGCTGATTCATGTATTAATGTCACTGCTCCACATGTTACTGTTACTACTTCTAATGACAATGATGTCAATCAAGATTCCAATGTGACCAATCTCACTGTTCCAGTTGTTGATGTCATCAATCCAGTTGATAATCCAACTGATCCAAGTGAAAATGTTACTGGATCAGAATCAAGTATTACTCATCAAGACGTTGGTGTCTCTGATCCTGATACAAATATCATCAATCCTAGTACCAGCATCACTGATTCAGATACTAACATCACCAACCTACAGGTAAATGTTTGTGATCCAGCTACTGTTTCCAATATGATTACAAATGATATTGATCTAGAAACTAATGTTGTTGATCCAGGTGCTGTTATTCACTAACTCCAGCCAGTTGCTTGTAAGCAACTACCTGTTGAGGTAACCTATGAAATACTTGACAGCAGCTTATATGCCCTTTCAACTGGACATACTTCAATCTAGTCTGGACCACAGCATACACAGTGGCCGGTTGTGTGACATGCAATGTGACAGTCAGGGTATGTTAATAATGTGCAGTGTGGCAGTTAGAATGTGACACTAAGTAATATTGGTTACCTCTGCTCAAATAAATCTATGGTATGGAGAAGTGGCTGATCAGCTGTTAGGAGTAGCTGGCAGGACTTGTATCATTGATATATTGAACATGAGTTTGTATACAATGCAGTGTTTGGTTGTGTGGCTGTAAAGAATAGTGTTTAGAACATGTTGCCTTTTTATAAAAAAAAATTATGATTTAGTTGGAAGAGGAAGGATTGTGTCAATGAATTTCAGGGCCTTTGAGACTGATAGGAATAAGTTATTCTCAGATTAGGGATTTGGCTTGAAAAATTGCATCTGAGTGAACTCTACTAAAAGCATCTCTGGGCTTTGTGGTGCAGTTAAACTGAGTGACAGATTAAGTCTACAATTTCAAAACAAGAATGCTCCTTTTGATGGGTTTTTGCACAGTTTCCACATACCAAATTTCACTTGCAATATTTTGGTTAATATGAAGTAATGACAGAAGATACTTAAGTCATCATGCGGTGAGATGGAACTCCAAACCACAAAGTTGTGAAACAAATTTATTTATAATTATTATTACTGGATTTGGCATTGAATTATTAACAATACTGTAGTATTTACAATAGTGATGCATAGAATGAAGTTGGTGACTGTATTGGGATTTGTTGGAGCTTAATATGTACAGTATTATTTGTTAAGGCTTCAACAAGTAGAAAAGCACTCACTGAGCTAAGAGAGTAAAGATAATGTTATAATAAAAGACCAGAAATCTTGTTAAATACAGCTACCCAGGGTTTCCTGGTTGAAATAATATATTTTGCCATTTTCCTAACTGAGAACAAGACCATTTGTCAGTTGTCTTTTGAGCAGATGACATAAGTATATGGAAATGTAATTGAAGTAGATCAGCATGCATGGAAGGCAGGCATTAAACAATGATGATGATGTGTATGTTACATAGCATTTTAGGCTTAGGCAACAAATCCTTTCACTATCCTCAGACAATGTACTACTAGGCTTGCTCTTATCCTCACTAAACTTTAAAATTTTTCCATGTTTATGATGATCTACCTCTGCCTGTGGAAACATACAATCATGTATTCTATCCTCATCTCATAAGGAACAATCTTTTCCTCTGCCAACAACCCACTCTTTGCTTTTAGGTTAATCAAGAAAGAAGTAGTGGCCATAATCATTTCAGACCCAAATCAAACTGGTGAGACTAATGTGGTGAGGTTTCAATTTGAACTTCTGTTGGTCAGTAGCTGCATAAGAAAAAAAATGTGGAGAAACCATGAGTTTGGTTTGAATTGATAGAAACAATGTGAATTTCATTGGAGGTACCTGGCAGTGATATTGTATGACCTGTGTGTTATGATTAATAACCATCACCATCACTTCCACCATTTCAAAGGAGAAGGGTGTAAATTACCTCTTTCTTTATCATCTTGCATTTCTAGTATACTTCTCCACTTGTATAAATGTACCAGACATATACCTAATATTTTTCTGTCACACATGTTATCAACCTAAAATTGTCCTTTGCACATCTGATCAAGATAACAACTTTTTAAACATTCATGATTTTTAACTTAATAAGACAATTTGATTCTGTGCTAATTTATTATGGTATGTAGATTAAGCATTGCAAGAACCATAGTTTTAAGTACTTCCAAATTGGCTGACAAATATTTTGCAATTTAAGTTAATTGAATTTCTTATACATTGAAAATAAAGTCCTTTGCCCTTTTTACTATTCTCTTTCAACATTGTAATTATCCTGACTATTAAGTTTTAAATTCTTTTGTTTTCAAAATATTATTGTTCACATAACATTTATATATTCAGGACATTGTTCAACAACACCAATTTCATCGAACTAAGAAATGTAAACAAACGTGTGCATGTACATTCACACACATACACAGACATACACACAGGCACAGACAGACAGACATACACACATGTGTACATGTATATATGTATGCACGCACATAGATGTATATAAATATGCATGTGTATATATGAGGTTATATACATATATTGTCTAATATATATATATATATATATATAGAGAGAGAGAGAGAGAGAGAGAATGAGTGAGTGAAAGAGCAAGAGGGATCGATGCTAGAAATGTTAAAACAGTTGATGTGATTAATAATAAATTCTCGTATATTCCATCTTCCATCGTTCATTTGCCATATATGTGTGTATGTGTGTGTGTATATATATATATATAATAGTATATATATTTATGCATATATACATACATACATGTATATACTTACAATATATATGTATATGCACATGCATATATGGATATAGGACATCAAAAAACGAGAACATGTAATACAAAAACATGGAAAACGAACTTTTTTTGCAAACAACAAATGAAACAAATATAAAAACGAGACAGGCAACATAAAGAGTAATCCCTTCATCAGTTGTCCACTGTTTTATCTACTCTGTATTTTGAGCGTTAGGACAAGATGCGTCTACGTCAAAACAGTTGCTCCCACAAGGTAAATTAAATAAATTTTGGGATTTGCGGTGGGCCAAATTTGGTACCAAAAAGAGGACAGTTAAAACAAACGGTTAAGCCATAACGAGGTGAAGTGGTGAACGCTGGAGAGACAAGCTCCTCTGTCATCTATGCCAACTGGAAACAGTTACCGCATGCTGGAACATCTGGCTAAGAGGCACGACTTGAAGATAAAGCAGATCTCTGCAGTTGGTAACTGCTTCTTTCATGCTGTATCAGTATCTCTCACTTCAGTTGGAGAGCAGAATATCGATGGGCCCGACATATGACAAAAGCTCATTGACTATCTTGAGACAACATCTGACAAGCAGTACTACTTTGGCTTTTTACAACTTTACAACAGCCTACACCAGTCATCTGTGCATGAAACCCTAAGTCAGCAGCCGAGGAGGGCCTATGACATGTATATTTATGACCTGAGAAATGGCGCATGGGCAAACAACTTGGCAGTCCAAGGAGTTGCAGTCCATAGCCTCATGATATTCATCCCCGAGGACAAAGAAGTGAGAGGACAATAACAATTGGGCTGATGGGTGGGGAGCATTATGTGGCACTAGATGATGCCAAGTCTCAGTTCACTCAGGAAACAGAAGGCAGAAAGAAAAAAACAAGCGCTGGAAGATGAGGAAGACAGGATTCACTTTGATCAGGCAAGCAAACTGCGAGGCATTCTATATGACACATTGCTGCAAGAAGAACAAGTAGCTGACGGTGACACCACATTTTCTGTGGCTCCAGGGGAAAACCAAAAGCCCTGCCCTTTCCTCACGGTCAGAAACTTTGAAGAGCTGGCAATTCCTTCCAAGTATCCTCTTGGACGTGGAGGACTCTGAGGAGAGAGAAAAGAAGATAACGACAAGAAAATACTTCAATCAGCGGCTACTGAACAAAGACGGGAAATTTGCCAGCGATATTGACTACCTTCTTGTAGCCCAGTATGCTATAGAAGCCAAACAAGTTCGCGATGATATTCAAATATCTCTGAGGCAGACGTTTCAAAACAGAAAGGTAAATGCTAGACTTATGAAGATCACTGACAATGTTCAGGCTATGCTTCGCACCGACACCGCTTTGCTATCCATGGCGAGATTAAGAGACTGATTTGAAAGCTGACTATCCATCTACCAAGGACACTACGAGAGCGTCGAAGCTACTATCCATTCTAACGAAACCATGTTCAGTGTTAACGCTGATGAACTGGACAGAGCCTATGATGATTTGAAAAGGATGGGACCTCCAGAGGATGCCTGGGATGCTGTGGCCCCAAAAGTGGAGTTCCAACATGCGGAAGAAGAAAACGAAGGTGTTGTACAGGAAAGGGAACTACCACAGGAAGATCAATTAAGAAATGTCGACCTAGCTCCAGAGGTGTCAGGTAATCACTCAGAGCTTCATGTTCGTTTCGTTGGAGCCGACCTCCTCAACTACCTCCATCGCCGGCTTCAAGACATCTGTGGGAACTCTAACCCAGATTCCCGATTTGGAGGAGTCAGTGTGATGGCCGTTGGGGATCTCTACTAACTACAACCTGTAGGCCAGAATCACGTCTTTGGCCTCCCGTGAGACAACTACGCCCGCTTGCATAGATCTCTGTGGGAGGAAAATTTCAAATTGATGGAATTCACAGAGAGCATGCAACAAAAGGAAGATAAGCGTTTTGCCCAATTGTTGATGAGGGTCAGGACAGCTACCTGCACGGAAGATGATATAACCTTGCTTAAGACCAGAGTCATCACCAAAGAAGACACTGACTACCCAGCGAGAACACAACAAAGAATACCTCAAGTTGCTTGACCCGATTTATGACATCAAAGCTAACAACAAAATGAAAGACGTCCAGACTGGCCTTATTGATGTTGCCATTTCAACTAAGGCATCAGACACTGGCGGCCTCAGGGAGTAGCATCTGTAGCAGTTAGCGCTAGAGTGCTGGCTAGTGGCAGCTGTCTTCTACGACATAGAAGACACTGCTACTATTTTGGAAGTGCATAAATTGCACAGCCGAAACTGGTTGGGTATGGGTATAGAGCTTCTGTACAAGAAAGCATAAATTCTATACCTGACTCTATGAATTTGCTGGATAGCACAAGACTGCATGTTGCTGTAGAGAGGCGAAGACCAAAGTGTTACCTCTGCAGCAGTGAAAAACATTTAAAAGTAGATTGCCGGTGACACATTAAAAGCACCTTCTACACTCTTGGTGCTAGGAAGGGCATCCAGATGTAGAAACATTGCCAGATCAGATTGCAGCCTGGTGTAGCCGCTGGCTTTCCAGACCTCGGTCAAACTGTCCAATACATGCCAGCATGGAAAACAGATGTTAAACAATGATGATGATGATGATATCCATGGATATATATATATATATATATATATATATATATCCATGTGTGTGTGTCTGTATCTCCCTGCTATCACTTGAAAATCAGTGTTGGGGTGCTTACATCCCCATAACCTAGCAGTTCAACAAAAGAGACCAATAGAATAAGTATCAGGTTTAAATGATAAGAAATACATTCAACTAAAAATTCTTCAAGGCAGTGCACCAACATGGCCACAGTCTAATGACTGAAACAAGTAAAAGAATCTGCTATTTTCTGTTGAGCACTCAAACTTTTTGCTCAGAAAAAAGTTTTTTACATATCAAATCACTTATATTTGTTTCTAGAAATGATGAAATTTCAAGAAGCTAAGAAGACAGAGTAGAGAACGCATTCAAGTAATCAGCAACTGCATGAAAGACACATCACTGATAGGATCACAAGCTGTGACTAAAACACCTTGACAAGCCAGATAATTAGTTGACTGATAATAAAACTGAAATGAAATACAATCAGTTTTAGTCTAATATTAGCAGGAAAACCCATGCTAAGTACAATGATGTATACAGGTGTGTGTGTGTATGTATACTTTATCTTTTATCTGTTTCAGTCATTAGACTGTAGCCATGCTGGAGCACTGCCTTGAAGAACTTTTAGTCAAATGAATCAATGCCAGCACTTATATTTTGTTAAGCCTGATACTTATTCTACACACACACACACACACACACACACACACACACACACACACACAAATGCAACAAGCTTCTTTCAGTTTTTGTTCACTAACAAGGCTTGAACTCAAAGCTATTGAAGACACCTACCCAAGGTGCCATGCATTGGGACTGAACCTGGAACCATGTGGTTGAGAAGGAAAAGGTATAACGTGTATACACATGCAAAAACATTTGTGCATGCTGGGAGAAACTTTATAGACATGTGCATTAACATTGAACACTACTTTGTTCCAGGTTCATTTTACATTTTTAAATATTTGTTTTTTCATTGAGACTCAAAGCAGATCTTGAAGAGAGGGTGTGTCACTGATAAAGTTGTGAATAGTAATGAAAGAACTTTGACAAACAAAAAACAATTGATTAGTTAGTTGGTTAAATGTGTAACCAAATGATGAACAATAAATGATACTGAACCAGTGTATGTGCTTATTATTACTGGCATACTGACCCTCATATCACACAAGATTTGTTTCAACATATGAATTCACATCAAGAACCTTGCAAACCAAAAAAAAAAAAAGTTTTTTTCTATAGTCTTAGAGTATTATTTTCCATGAGGAATAATATTGGTTGTTGAAGGTCTATTTTGGCAGTGATGTTTTGAGATTTTCAAAAAATTAAGTCTGGGGAAAACTAATGAAAAATGCAAATGGATTCAGCATTAGGAAAAAAGAGAGACAAAAGGTAAAAAGAACACTGATACTAACTAAATGCCAGTGTAAAATGTGTTTCATCCAGGAGGTAAGAGTAGTGAAGTTTTGAAATGTCAGAGTTACAATGGACCTTAGAAAATTATTATTCATAACTAAACAAAGGATGTATATATAAAAAAAAAAATTAAATTTGAAAAAAGAAATATATAAAGCATAAACTAAAACCCCTATGTTTTCACACACACTCGTTAGACAAGATTGATATGCAAAGTATGTCACAATTTTATCTTTAAATTAACAGTGTTGAAATAATCTGCTGTCATAGTAAGAGCTTAACTTATTTGTGGATGTGTCTCAAAAGTTCATCAAGATTTTTTTTTTAACCCCATTAACTGAACTCTAGAAAGGCTTTAGTATGCTACTTTCTACTATAACAAAGCAAAATTTTGCTTTTTGTTTCAATGTATGGAGGTGAGAATTGTATCGCCCACTAGACTAAAATAAAATGAAATAAAACAAAGGTTTTATATTTTTTTTTATCTTTTTACTGTCTTTCAATTTTATAGTTAGTGGAACCATGTTAGTAACTACTTTCATTGGTATAGTCAGTTACATCATCAATCCCAGTACTTGATAGAAATATCAACCTCAGAAGGCTTGTTATAGCAAAGTGAGCCTGAGCAGAATTTGAATTCTAATAATAAAGGGACATAACCAAATACCACAAGGTAATTTTGCTTAATGTTCTACCAATACTGTTGTAAATTTATTTTTCTTTTGTAATATTCACAATAGTAATCAAGCATTAAATATCAATGTCTTTCCTCGTACATTTATCACCTTGTTAGAAATACTTGATTTCAAAAGTTTTTGTTAGAGATTCAAACAAATATTAACATATTCTCATGTTTAATTGCGTGTGTCTGACAGAATTCAGCTACGGAAACTTTCTCCTGTTTATTCTTAATCTCGGCTTCAGTCATTTGTCGTAGTGTTTCTGATGAGTCCGGGCGGGGGGGGGGGGGAAGGTACTTGTGCTACCAGATGAATTGTAGTGCTGTAGAATTGGGGTATGGAGATGGGGTACTGCATAGCATGTAGTCACACAATAAGGTAGGAATCATAATAACCCAAACAGGTTCGGTGGAGGTTGGGTTTTGAAGGTGAGAAACAAATCATGGATATTTAGAGTCTGTATGTAAAGGATGTGTGTGTAGGAGATGAAACAAGTTGATGGAGAGAGAGACCCAAAGAACAACAAAAGATTCAGTTTCTGCACTGGTAGCATCAGTATGAGATGAGTGTGAGAGCCAAGAAGAGTTGTGAATGCTGAAGAGATGGAGTTTCAGAGACTTTGGAGAGACAGTGAGATATATGTCCTTGATAGAAGAGATATAGTTGAAGAGTTGTTATTGGTTTGAAAAGTTTGTAGAATAATAGAAACAGTGGGGGAAGCAGACTTTGAACAGAGAGAGAGAGAGGTGAGTGAGAGGAAGTGGAATTTACCAATGCATATACAGAACTGGACTATGGATAATAGGTCAATTTGTGGCTTGATGTAGCAGGGTTTAAGTATTAATAAAAGATGATACATGAGTATAGGTTAGATTATAATCTGTGGATGTTAGAGGAAGGTGAAATTAATCAGTAGATATAGTCCTAGCTTTTGGCTTCTTAGGGAAGTGTAATGGGTGATGGTAGGTCACAATATCACAGAATCCTCCTGCTGAGAGGCTCCTCTGATGTACCTACTATACAGGAAAATAGAAGGAATCCTCTACATTATATAGAACATGTCTACAATAGGTAAATGGTGAAGGAAAGTCCAAAAGTTAAACATGTGCATGAGATTCTTTCCTTCATAGTTAACTGTATACAGCAAGGCATTCGTTCATTCAAAAAGCAGTTTGTTGAGTGTGGTGAGGACAGTGCTACAGGAGGAAAAGGAAGAGAGAAAAAGACAGAGCAGGGAAGGAACACGTAGTGATAGTCACTGACTGCAAAGACAATCACAAATCTATAAATAGATTCTGCAGAAGTTCAAAAAATATTTAAAGAGAGTGTTTAACCACAGGCACCACTGTGAGATGATTTATTTCCTCTAGGAGTGTGTTTATGAGCAATTTAAGTACTTTATTCAGAAAATGATTTACCACAATTATATCACAGCGATGTAACAGTGTTGTGTTCTGTTACAGCAAGTTGTGCTGTATTAGTTTGGCTTAGCATCATCTCTGTTTACATTGAGATGATGCACTGCTTCCTACTGCAGCAACCCATGAATTGTGGTTTATTTTCCTCTTTCACTCCATCAGTTTTGGAAGCTCTGCAATGGTCACAAATGCTGCTGCTGCTGCTGCCCTTCTTCATTCCGACTAAGCTAGGATTTCCTTTTTTTTTTTTTGCTGTTTTTTTGTAATATTAACAAAGTTTGGAATTTTCAAAGTGGTGTGAAGATTTTCTTTTTTTTTTTAAGAGATTCAATATAAAATTTTTATGTGGAGGGAGAGAGGGTGGGTGAGAAAGAGAGACAGAGAGAGAGCTAGACAGGCAGACAGAAAGGCTGAGGAAAGTTGAGACAAAGGGGGAAGCAGAGAGAGGGGGAGAGAGAGAGAGAGAAGCATAGGCAGTGTAAAGACAAAGAAAGAAGCAGGCATGGAGAAAAAGAGAGAGAAATAAGCTAACAGAGGCTGAGACAAACACTGATTGTGTGTGTGTGTGTGTATGTGTCTGCATGTATGTGTGTGTCTGCATGCAAGTGTGTGTGTATGAATTAATAAGTATGGCATGATTTTTTTTTTTTTTTTTTTATCTCAACCAGGCTCATATGTTTCACAAGCAAATTATGTCTATTTACCATTCTGGTTATTATTTTTTTTTTTTATGAGC
>JARUKP010000171.1:0-13288 GCA_029874955.1 Octopus insularis | reverse complement strand
CATTTTAACTTCGAAATGTAATTCATTGTGTTTGCAGCATCGATTTTTTCTCCAAATTGACATAATTATTTGAAATTTTTATAATCTAAAGTTAGTCGACAACTTTAGTACAAAATTACAGTTTTTATTTTGGTAATGGTTTATAACAAACTAACATACAAATGTTTTGCCAGTCTGTTAGTCGTTCATAAATTGTGCGAATAAATTCATTGTTAGAGTAATGTCATTAAAAATTAGTTCATAGTTGTATAAATTTATGATCGGAATTTGTGATCTGTGAATGGTGGTGGTGGTGGTTTCCAGGCGCTGGGCGATGAGGTTTCAGTTGTTCGATAAACATAAATGTTCATCGACTTAATGTGTAGCTGGGTGAACACTCCACGGCATGAATAAATTTAACGTGATAATCAGGTAAAGTCAAACGTGACTTAGCTGGTGTCAGATAACGATCATACAAACAAACGCGCGCATACACACACACGCACATATATATATGCATGTGTGTGTGTGTGCCTAGTCTTGAAGAACACTATTTGAACCATAGACTGATCTAAACACGTTACTCTTATCTCAATAATCGATCAAAATATTTGACTGTCAAAGACAAGCGTAGTTTTATTTATACGTAATTTATTTCGACTTTCTGTTTCTGTTAAAATTATACCCATTTTTGGTAAAATCCTACACGTTAAGAAAGCAATGTTGATATATCGAAATTCAGACGCTTGACCAGATATATCCTTCGAACTTTCTATACAAGAGAAAAAGAAACCATGATAGTCATCTGGAGAATTTTCGTTCTCGGTTGTCTGGATTACTACTCTTAACTGTAGTCATCAAACTGTAAAATTAACGACGGAACTCGAGATGATCCAGCGAAGCTACACGAAGAAGATTAACACAATGCGACATATCAGCTAATGAGAGACTGAAAGAGTTAAAACTCTACTCCCCCGAGCGAAGGAAGGAAAGATGTGCAGTAATATACATCTGAAAAATCATAGAAAACCTTTGGTATAGTCAGTTACATAAATTGCAGGACGGGGCGCCACTGCATAATACCAAAAATCCCAACATAGCCATCAGGATAAGAACCGGATACTGCTACAACTTGGGCTTCAAAGACCCACAACTCTTCAATATCCTCCCAAAAAGCCAGAGAGACCTGCATGGCGTGCACGTAGGTTTTTTCAAAACAAAACTGGATCTCCTTCCGTCATGAGTTCCGGATGAGCCTGCATCAAGGCAAGAAACACAGATGAGGGTAACAACGTCAAACTCCCTCATCCACCAAATGCCACACATCAGAAGAGGTTTAGTGAAAGTGTAGCAAAGTAAATGGTGGTGCTCCACTATGGCCACAGTTCTTAGACTGAATAGATGGGAGGACAGGCCTAACGTAGCCTATATAATAGCAAGTGCCCATGCACAAGCCGCGAAACGACAAACTCACATGAACGACGCATGTACAGTAGTTAGAAGCACAGCATTAAGAGTTTCGATATAGAAAGAGATTTCACGAGGATTTTGACAATGGGTAGGAATATTAAAAAAGGAAACCATTACGTCTTGCAGGACGAAATTGAACAGTTTTAAAGTAAACCACAGAAATTGAGTAGTGGGTACATAGATATGCTTCGTGTGTTTCAGATAATCAATATGCTGAGGCGGGAGGAACTGCAGGTAAACAACTAAATAGCGAAGGCGTTGTTTAATTGCAGTTGATAAAAAAATCTCAAGTACATTGGTGATAAACACTGTTTTATAGCAAGACTATAGTACCCGATGTACAGTGAAATCCGTAAAATATTGCAGTATATCAAGGAACAAATTTAATTACAGGAACTCTACAGTACAGAGAGTTAAAAAAATCAAAATGCTGCAAAACATGACCAGAATAAAAGGAAGCAACATTTTTGCTTTCGAAGGGTGTAGAACAGATTGGAATTTTCCAGATGCAGTGACGGTGCTGTGCGTCGGAAGAGTGTGTATGTGTGTATATATATATATGAGATGCTTTTTTTTTATACAGTTTGACTTGCGCATTGTAGACAGAGCAAACAATATGTTTATTCATTCACTTACCATAACTCAGAAATTATAATGTTTTTTGTGTTGGTTCGCTATATTTTGTGTATTCAGAGATTGAAAAATAGAGGGAGCTGTAATACAATTCAGTTTTAAGATACAGGAAAAATCTGTACATAAACTTATCGTGTATTCAGTGTAATTCAAGTATTTACCGAACCTAATATTTGTCCTTCGTGAATATTTTCAAAATTACTATAAATAAACATATAGATTTTCATCGACTCAAATATGCAGAAAGGAAGAATAAGAACTACAAAACCTGATGGATTCAAAAGCATATACAGAATAATGATATAAAAACAAAACATCACTTTTTTCTCTTGACAAGAAAAGAATTTTTTAAACGGATTATCGATTTCGTTCAGGGTAAAGTCGTTTTTCAGGGAAACTTACACTTAACCAATAGTTTCTTCCAGAAATGACGCAACATTGGTTGGTTGGGTACAGGACTGTATAGTATCAAATATAGACTGTGAAATGTATGTATACGTATATATATTTAATTATATGTATTAATTCTATCCTAAACAAATAATTCGGATAGAATAAATGGGTTAATAGAAACCAGGTTAGCAAAGATCACAAAATAAATGTGGTATAATTCCTGTTTGTGATGCAGAAACTCCTCTATATTTTGTGTATTTGAGTATATTTAAAAATTTAAAAGATGGAGAAAACGCATGTTATAACTGGATACTTTATTCCTACATATGTTTCAAAGTAATACAATACATGCGATCCATAGGAATCGGCAATGTTAAAATGTATACTTCTCCTCAGGGAACTACCTTGGAATCATCCTAAACGTAAGACATTTTGATCAGATAGAATGGTACATATGACAAGATGCACCTCCAAGATAGGACAAAACCATGCCTGGAGGAACTTTTATCATACTACAAGCCTACAACAAAGACAAGAAAGTTGTATGTGGATGAAGTGCAAGCTGCAACCATAGTACAAAATTTTTGCATGTGGCACTTAATATTTTTTGAGTGCATCAGCTGGTATGATTGCAAAGACAACTAAGCCATGCACACCCATATTCAAAGTCACCACAAATAACAGACCTTGGATGGCCACCATTGCTGCAAAGCTGGCAATTACACCAATTCTTCTAATAAATATTAGAAGCTTCCTACAAAACAACAACAAGCACAAAATTGCATACCTGATGGATCTTTTGGCATGCAATCAAGCAATTTGCATTGCACTTACAGACATCTATCTGCAAATATAAACGATGTAGAGATACACATACCAATGTATGTCTTGTTCTGTGCTGAAAGAAATTATGATGTTTGTTATGATGTTGTTAGACATACTCATAGTGCATTTAAAGCAAGTTGATGTGGTAATATGCACACTATACCACCCACCTGATGCTTTAAATTATGATGGTAAATTTGAGGAAAGCTTTACAATGATTAAAGAAGTACTAATAAGACTGGATCAAAGTGTTAAGATATACTTCTGATGGGTGACTTTTCCCTAACATCACACGGCTCAAAGGCAACATAATCTCAGGAATGACATTCAAAGAGTGTAATCAAGCAGAATCTCTATTTGACCTCACAGTAATGCTGTTCATGGAGCAAACAATACTCTCCTCAACCAGAAATGATAACATAGACCTCTGTATCACCAACAATGTTGGTCTTATCCACAATGTGATGGTATCACTGACAATCTTCTCATGCTTCAGCTTCATGGAACTGACAATGTTTGGTCCAAAACCAATTAATAATGTATTCCACACAGACAGCACCCAAACTCTATGCAGTCTGAACCTCTACACGGTTGACTAAAAGTCAACTGTAAAATGGATTATTCAGCTAAATTGGCTTTAAAATCTCTCTATTGAAGATATTGATATGAAATTTAAATAATTCATGAGTAACCACATACAAAAACATCATTCCTTGAAACAAGAGAGTTCTTATGAGATGGAGAATAAAGATTTCCAATCATTTAAATAAATAACTTAATGACAGTGAGAAATCCCTCCTCAGAAACTTTTAGAGATTGAAAAGCATTATGAGATATAGTTTTATTAAATGCAAACAGCACTGAGTTTCATATTTTCTGGAGTCTGGTGACTTATTCCCTTGTTACTCTGGCTTTACTCTCAGCACCAATGTATGCAACATTTTCATCAATTTCAAGATACTTACAGTTTTCATCATTAGAGGGAGGGGAAATAGACAAGCCATTGATGTTTGTGTTCTCTGTCTGGTTGGCAATCTTTCCTCAGTTGACTGATATGTATGAACATTTTGTCTTATCCAAATCCCATTCCTATGTCCTGTGAGAATGTTGTGATAAGTTGTAATTGTCTTGTGATGTTTAAGCTATTATAATATAACTTTAGATCATCAACAAAAAATTTGTGGGTGCTATTAGTTTTATTCTTTTCTGCATATCCCAACATGTAGCCTGGGAATTTTGTTAACAGCAGTGATATCTTTATGTATGTATGAATGTTTATGTCAGGTCACTTTTCTGTGCTACTTAGAACATGTAACACCATACAACCTGTTGCATGGTTAAAGCATCAATATCTAAACTGGTAACCCCATCAAGCCCTTTTGGTGAGTGGAGTGGGTTTGTGACACCCATTGAGATAAAAAAAAAACAATTTCCATGAAAGGGCAGTTGAACTTAGGAGAGTCAAAATTCATTCAAATAAAAACCACAGAGAGTGAGGAACTTCTAGCTGTTGTCACAGCATCCATCTAGGAGGGGGACACTCTGATGTAAAATCTGTATTTCACTAGTCATCTTGTTCTGGTCTGTCATTAGGTACTAACCACAAAAACAAAGTGTGGTACTTGTGCTGTACAAGCCTTTATCACTATAATCCAAAGATGTGTAGATGTGTCTTTAGGGTGATCTTGTCATTTCATCTTTTAAAAGTCATATGATGATGGAAGAGTGGCAACATGTGCATACCCAAACAGTTGGAAGTGCACAGTTACAAATCTGCACATATGTGGCCAGAGTCATTGTTGTGTCTTCCCTTGACAGGAACCAACTCTGATGGAGATCCCTGTGGTTGAACAGCTCTTTTTTTGAGAAAGTGCACTGCTTACCTGAGAAGGTATTAGAAAAGGTACACTAAACATTGCCTGACATATTGACATTGGTCATCTTCCTGCAGTTAACAGTGACTCATTCAAGTAGGAATGGGAAAGAGGAAAGATGTAATAAAATATTTCCAACAGTTAAACACAATTTTTGCTGCTTAATCATTACATTCCTACTGGACCTAAATTCATCTACTGTCCTGAGAAAAAGAATAACACTTATAGACTAAAGAACTTCAAAGACTGTACATAGATACTACAACTTTGTCTGAAACACATCTCTCTGAGGAGGATCAGCTAACTGAAGTTTCATCAGGTTACTCACTCTTCGGATTTAGCAAACCAAAAGGCTTTCTATGAAATGGTGGTGTAGGTTTTGCAGTCAAAACAATTTTGGTAAAACATTTGGAATGTCCTTCTAGTATTACTTAGAGCATAATTGAGCTTCACTTTCCTCTTTCGTGTGGATAACAATATATGACAGTCTTGTTTGTTTATTCTCTAATTCTTCAAGCCAATGAAGAAGCTATCATAACTTTCTACAAAAATCTATTTTCTACAAATATACTGCTACTACATCCAGACCAGTTCATACAAAACTGTTCGTTCTTGGCAATTTCAATGCACGAGTTGGTAGAGATTGAGCCATGAGAAATACTTGGCTACCATGGTATCAGAAAAAATGAAGATTAATGGTCTGAAGCCACTTGAACTTTGTTCAGAAGTAAACTTAATCATCTGCAATACATTCTTTCATCAAAATCTCAAGCACAAAGTTACATGAATACACGAAGATCTACAAATGGTCACATGATAAACTTTATCATCACCTGCAGATATGACCTTAGTGAGGTATGTAATATACATGTGATGTGGAGTATGTGACAAAGATCACAGGATAATGCAAGGGAAGTTTAAAATACAAATCTGTAAAAAGATTGCTTTGAGTTGGGTGTAGATACCAAAGTGCATTGATGTTACAAAATTGAAAGTGTAGATGTACATGAAACCTTAAACAAACAATTTCATAGTCTCAACTCTGATAGAACATGAAGAACTTTAAACATTAAGTGTATTCAGTAGGAGCCAATGTACTTGGTTTTAAAAGGAAGAAACAAAATGTCTTGTTCGATGGTAATGATTCTATTGGGTCGTCCCATAATTAATGCAGTTTTTTCAATTGCATGAAAAAGTAAGTAGTAATTTTCCCTTGTTCTTATTCTTAGTGACAGTTTTAAAGAATGCAGTTTGATTTTAACAGTTATTTTTGCAAAGCTTTAATGGAAGTGACAAAGGAGCATATTTGATATATTTTGCTTTATGAATTTGATAAAGGCAACAGCACAATGAATATTAATGCAGTATGTGGTACAGTAAATAGGTGTGGGTGATAGAATGGCAAGTTTCATATAATTGTGAAGAGAGAGAGTTAGAGATGGGGTAGAGGTAATTGTATTAAGTGTGGCTCAGGATGGGGTGGGATGAAGACTATGGTAGATATGTGAAGATATTAAGAGGGAGGACAGGAAAAAAAAGTGTTATGGATGAAGTGTAGCAAAGAGGAGAGGGAACAATGGCGAAAGGCAATAAAAGGCAGTGATTGATGAAAACAGTGATGAATGATAATGGATTAGATGTTAGGGAAATGATTGATGAAGGGGAGAGAATGGAGTTGGGGCAGAGTTCAAGCTTTACAAATGTGGTTTCAGGATATCAATTTGACTGTGGTAATGGCCTTCTTGAGTACAAAAACCATCAATCATCTTGGTCCTTTGTCATCTTTTTAAGACTGAGCATCTTAGATCAGCCTTCAACACATCATTCCAAGTCTTTCTCAATCTCCTTCTTCCACAATTTTCATCCACTTTAAGTGATCAGTATTTCTTTATGCAACCCTCCTCGTCCATATGCATCCCATGATCAAATCAGTGCAGTCTTCTCTCTTGCACACTATATCTAATTCCTCTTACACCTAACCTTCCACTCAATAGATTACCACTTTCTTGTATATGCACACTGGTATTGCACATCCAATGGAGCATACTAGCTTCATTCTTCTCCAGACTTGCATGTCTCACTATAGCTTTGCCATTCATTTCACCCAGAGAGACAGGGAAAGAAAGTTTTTGTTTCCAGCAGAGATTAAAGCTCTCTGATTTCTTCCATCTTCTTCTTATTCCATCAACTACACTTTCAGAACATCTTCCTCCACTGCTAATTAGTTACTTAGATAACAGAAATTATCTACTACCTCTAGGGAGCCTTTGGGCATGTCAGTGAATCAATTTCCCTTGTATCTGTAGACTTCATGGCTCCTATGCATATTCTATGTACAAATACTTCTCTCTCCATTAACCTTCCTGTGATTCCACTACATCTCTTGTTTATCCATTGCTTTCACTGAGTCTACTGTATGGAATTCCTGCCTATACCTTTCCTCCATATTGAGTATAGCCATTTACCTGAAATGGGTAGAGTCTTATCTATATTCTTATTTTCTAGAATCTTGGTCTTTCCTAAATTAATTTTAAGGCTACTCAGTTCCAGGTTGTTCTTCTACACCTGGAATTCTTTTCCAACTTTGCTACAGATTCTGTTATGAGAGCAAGGTCATCAACATACCGTAATTCTAAAGTGAAGCTGGTCTTAGATTCCTCTTGTTGCAAAATGGGGCCTCCATTCTCTTCCAACATAGATCTAAAGGTTTTTAACTCTTATTTCTTACAATATAGGAGCTATCTGGTACCCTCAGTCACAATTAGTGACAATCGAATTTTTGCTTTTGGTTTTATATTGTGTATAGCTGCCTTTGTATTTTATAATTTGTGCATTAGTATTTTGCTGAATCAGCCATAAATTCATAGACTGCCAACAAATGGCAGCACACAGTTTGTGTACACAGTGAGAGCTAGAAGTGGCTTTCACAAGGCAGAGTGCTGAATGACATAGCTGCGATTACTTCACAAGTTGTGAAATTTGTGTTTTTTTGATCACTTGTATGCTGTAGTCTGTGATTTTGTCATGGACAAGAACAAAGAGCCAATGGGAAATTTTGTGTTAAACTTTATAAATCTGTTGCAGAGACATTGAGCATGCTTCTGCAAGCTTATGATGATGATGCAATGGGTTGTATGCAATGTTTCTTATGGCATGGGCACTTCAAAAGTAGAAGAACTTCCCTGGAGGATGACGAATGATCTGGAAGATCTGCCACAAATGTCACCTCCAAAAATGTGGCATTGTGCATCAATAATTTGTCGCCCAAGGCCAGATGATCAATTGAGAGTTCTGCCATGATGCTTTGAAGCATTTGAGGAGGACATTCTGTGGAAGTGACCATATCTGCGGAGCATGAAGAACTGGATTCTTCATGCCAACAATGCATACTGTCACTGACCTCTCCTCACTCATGAGTTTCTCATAAAGCAATATGGTATCTCTTCTGCAGCTGCCCTATTTGCCAGATTTATCATCTCCGGATTCCCATCTCTTCCCGAAGATGAAAATGCAGCTCAAAGGTTGCTGTTTTAACACTGTTGTTGAGATCCAAAGTGAATCACAAAAAGTCCTCAACTCACAGGAAACTACTTACACACACACACATACACACACTTTCTCTCATTTTGCATGTATACTTATTTCTTATTTGATGTATTTAATATATTTGATATGTCCAATTTTTTATCCCCATAATTGCTTCTATACCTGCTCAACCAGATCCCCTGTAATGACATCGGAGTCTAAGTCTGAATCTTTTGAGCACTGTTAAGTGTTTTCTATATGGAGAATATCTGGATCTCATCTGTGAACTATATATATATATATATATATATCCATGTAACTCTTCTACAGCAAGACATGGGGTATCCATGTAATTCCTACTACAGCAAGACACCAAAATCTGTCCCCTCTGTACTCTAAATCTCACAACAGGTACAAAGCTACACTCTCCCAGTTGGTAGGATATTTTGTGTTGCAGGGTACTTGCTGACCCTGTTAATGCTGTTACCATGTAAAAAGCACTGGTGATGGTGCCACATAAAACAGCAATACAATCTGTAAATTGTTTGGCATCAGAAAGGGCATCCAGCTGCAGAAACCATACAAAAACAGACAGTGAACATTGGTGTGGCTTCTAGCCTCATCAGTTCCTTTTAAACTTTCCAACCTATGCCAGAATGGAAGACAGGTGTTATGATGATGATGATGATATACTTAGATGTACATACATATAAACATACACCACATCTTGTCTACAAGAGAGAGTTTGGAAATTCCACAGTAATTATCTTCATACATCAACACGCCTCCATTCAAGCATTTCTTATAAGCAAGGTGTTGTATCCTTCTGGATTGACTTCCCAATAACATTGCTGAGGAGCTTCTTGAGTCTCAGTTTAGTTTCAGAAGTGGCAGAGTGAAATTGGATAGGATTTTTGTTTTGCATCTTGTCATGCAACTTCAAGAGAAATGCATTGAACAGAAGTTGGACTTGTATAAAGTCTTTGTTGATCTGAAGAAGATTTTTGGTCCTCTAAATAGAAATGTTTTATGGAATGTTCTGAAGCTTTGGTGTCCTGTTAAGTGTGTTCCTCTGCTTAGATGTTTTCTTGATAGAAATGAGAGTATGCGTTGAAATGGTGTTAAACTCGTCTCTTATACTGAAAGCTCCCACAGACCACTGCCTCACTTCTGCACCAGAAGACATACATACCTTCATTCCCTTCCTTCTTTCTAAACCATCTTCCTCTTTCTTCTTCTCATCCCCTCTCACTCTCTCTCTCTCTCTCTCTCTCTCTCTCTCTCTCTCTCTCTCTCTCTCTCTCTCTCTCTCTCTCTCTCTCTCTCTCCATATATATATATATAATGGACTAATCCAACCAAATCGCAGCCCATTACTTCCTGACTTAATTTAACATTGGCATATTTGTATCTATATTTGCAGCTGCAGTAATGCTTATATTACAATGCTTACCTTACTCTCACCCCCAGTAGAGGCAACAATTTTAACATGTTTGAATGATGATAGGTTAAAAGTGAGAATGACTGTTATGACATGTCTGTTATCAAACAATCATAGAAACCTTCTTTTCAGGTGCTGAATAACATCTCCTTCCCATGTTCCCTCCCACATCCCTTTCCCAGTTTTTGGAGTTGGCACTGTAAATCTAGGCACATTGAAATGTAGGTTTAACGAGATTGTAGAAATGCTTGAATGGAAGCATGTTGATGTATGTTGCATCCAAGCGGCTAGGTCGAGAGGAGCTTCTGCCAGATTCTTCACAGGCAAGACATACAGGTACAAAATCTTCTGAGAAGGTAATAGTGACAGAGTAGGTGGTATGGGCATACTTCTTGCAGAGAAATGGATAAGGTCATAGAGGTAATCCGAGTGTGAGTACTTAAGCTCAGGCTAGTCTTGCAGATTAATAGAGTTACAATTATATCTGCCTACGCCCCCACAAGCAGGCCTACTAAATGAAGAAAGGACCATTGTTACAATATTCTTCTGCAGGCTACCTGAAAGATGAGTGACAATGATTTCATCTTTGTGGCTGGGAATTTCAATGGGCATGTCAGACAGCAGCCTGGTATCTTCCATGGTGTTCATGGAGGCCATGGAATTTGTTCCTGAAACAAAGAAGGAACAAGGCTACTGGAATTCTTTGATGCAAATAACTTTTTGATCTGCAACACCAGCTTCAGGAAGCCAGCCAGCCACCAGATAACTTACCAATCAGGTTACTCTGCCAATCAGATTCATTTCATTCTCACTAGACAGTCGGATGCATGGTTGCTCTCAAATACAAAAACCCTCCGTGGTGAAGAATGTACCACCGAGCATAGACTTGTCATTAGTAACTTTTAGACTCCAGACCATAAGGAAGCCAAGAAGCATACCAATCTGAAAAAGAAGGATTTGGAAGCTTAAGGACTTTTCAGTGGTCAGAGATTTATAGACATCCTTATTGGGAAATTTGGTGAGAGGGAGGAGAAGCTACAAACTTGTGGCATAAAGGTCAACTAAGAATTCCTGTGAGGCAGATTACTGGGTACCACAGACCAAATCTGTGGCTGGTGCAAAGTTCCTTCTAGACCTAGGGTAACGTGGCAGTGGAACACTACTGTAGACAGGGTCATTAGAGCAAAGAAACAGGCCTGGAAGTGTGGGGGCAGCAGAGAACTGTATCAGATAGCCTGAAGAGAAGCTAGGAGACAGGTATATCTAGCCAAAGGGGAAGCAGAAAAGAAGTTTGCCTATGTTCAGCGTCATGAGGACCAAATAACTGAAGTATTTTGCATTGCAAGACAGTGTGAGAGAAAATTCTGATGTCATAGGAGAGAAATGTGTTTGTATGGATGATGAGCACTTTTAATGAGTCTGCAAATAAAGTGGCTTGGAAATGCTATTATGAAAGAATGCTGAAAGTTGAGAATGAATAGGAAGAGGAGAGTCTGCCAAATGTTGACCCAACTGAGAGACCAGCTACCTGAATTGACAATACCTTGGTAGACAAAGCAATTAAGGCTATGAAGACAGAGACAACCCCCAGCTCATCAGGAATCACTGCTGAGATGCTTAAAATATCTGGCAGTGTGGGTTATTGTCAAGTCACCCGTATTGGAAATGAGGGAGTTCATGAAAACGTCATACCCAATGACTGGTGTGGCAGCATCGTAGTTGACTGCTACAAAAATAAATTTGATGCCTTAGAGAGAAATAATTACAAAGGTATCAAATTGTTGGATCAGGTAATGAAAGTTACAGAGAGAGTCATAGCCCAATTAATTAGGGAGAAATTTAGGTGAGATGCAGTTTGGATTTGTGCCATGTAGAAGCACCACTGATGCTATATTTCTGGTATGGCAACTGCAGGAGAAATACCTAGCCAAAGATGAACCCCTATATTTGGCTTTTATGGACTTGAGGCTGCAATGTGGATGGGTAAAGAGGATTACAATTGATTTATGTAAGATCTGTGTTTCATTTGTTTTTGAATTCTTTTCTGGCAGATATTAGAACAGCTGCTGTTTGCGTTTATCCCAACCGAGTGGCTGACTGCATGAAAGCTCTAAAGAAAGCAAATGCTTCCAACATTCCAGTCGCATCTGGTAAGTGGACGTATTTCTATAGAATTTTCAGGTGACTGTGGCATTGCACCATCTATGTAGTTTCTTCATTGATCTTACTCTAATAAGTGTGTATAATAATGATAATAATAATGATAATAATAATGATAATAATAATAAATGATAATGATAATAAATAATAAGAGAACACAGTTTTCAATCATTGAAAGATTCTGTTGAAAGTTTGCCTTTATCATTCCATTTTCAAAAAAATTAAAATGATCAATTTTCTGTAATTCATTTAGTGGCCACTGGATTTCCAGCAGGACAATGTGGCCTTGAAAGCCGGCTGCAAGAAATCAAGCAGGCTGTTGCTGCTGGTGCCACTGAGATAGACATTGTCATCAACCGACAACTGGCTCTTACTGGCGACTGGAAAGGTGAGTGTTCTGTTAAGAAAACAGCAACAGTTTCAGTCTACTTTCTGATAAAATATTTATTTGTGATGTACCATGGCTGTGTGGTTAAGAAGTTTGCTTCCCAACCATATGGCTTTGGATTCAGTCCTACAGTGTGGCAGCACCTTGGGCATGTGTCTTCTGCAATAGCTTTGAGTCAATGAAGGCCTTGTAAGTGAATTTGGTGGATGGAAACTGAAAAAAACCCCTTTGTTTGCATATGTGTGTCTGGTAATTCCTGTGGGACAGCTTGCTGAGTGCCACAGACCAAATCTGTGGTTGGTGCAAAGTCCCTTCCAGACGTAGGGTAACATGGTGGTGGAACAATATCATAGACAGGGTCACTAGAGTAAAGAAATAGGCCTGGAACACCTGGAAGAGTGGGGGCAGCAGGGGACTGCATCAGATAACCAGAAGGGAATCTAAGAGACATGTATACATAACCAAGGGAGAAGCAGAAAAGAAAAAGTTTGCCTACGTTCAATGTCGTGAGGACCAATGAACTGAAGTATTTTGGATTGCAAGACAGTGTGTGAGAGAAAATTCTGATGCCATAGGAGAGAAATGTGTCTGCATGGATGA
>JARUKP010000170.1:0-13291 GCA_029874955.1 Octopus insularis | reverse complement strand
GAACGTACGTGCGTCAGTTCGGCCTCCCTCTGCACCGTTCGAGCGGAATTCGAACGCACGTTCGTCTGTCCGGCATTCCTCTCCGCTGTTCGAGCCGAATTCGAACGTACGGGCGTCCGTTCGTCCTCTCTATGAACCGATAGTGCGGAATTCGAACGTACGTGCGTCCGTTCGGCCTCCCACTGCGCCGTTCAAGGGAAATTCGAAAGTACGTTCGTCAGATCAGCCTTCCTCTGCGCTGTTGGAGGGGAATTCGAACGTACGTGCGTCCTTTCGGCCTTCCTCTGCGCTGTTCGATCGGAATTAATACGTAACTTCGTCCGTTGGGACTTCTGCGCTGTTCGAACGGAATTCTAACGTATGTGCGTCCGTTCGACCTCCTGCACCGTCCGTGTGGAATTCAAACGTACGTGCGTGCATTCGGCCTCTCTCTGCACCGCTCGAGTGGAATTCGAACGTAACTTAGTCCGTCGGGTCTTCCTCTGCGCTGTTCGATCGGAAATCTAACGTACGTGCATCCTTTCGGCCTCTCTCGGCGCCGATCGAGCGGAATTCGAACGTACGTTCGTCCGTTCGACCTACCTCTGAATCGATCAAGCGGAATTCGAACGTACCTGCGTCAGTTAGGCCTCCCTCTGCAGCGTTCGAGCAAAATTCGAACGTGCGTTCGAGCAAAATTCGAACGTACGTTCGTCCGTCCGGCCTTCCTCTGCGCTGTTCGAGCCGAATTCGAACGTACGTGCGTCCGTTCGTCCTCTATATGAGTCGATCGAGTGGAATTCGAACGTACGTAAGTCCGGTCGGCCTCCTACTGCACCGTTCGAGCGAAATTCGAACGTACGTTCGTCAGATCAGCCTTCCTCTGCGCTGTTCGAGCGGAATTCGAACGTACGTGCGTCCTTTCGGCCTCCCTCGGCGCCGATCGAGCGGAATTCGAACGTACGTTCGTCTGTTTGACCTACCCCTGAACCGATGAAGCGGAAATCGAACGTACGTGCGTCAGTTCGGCCTCCGTCTGCACCATCCGAGAGAAATTCGAACGTACGTACGTTCGTCCATCCGGCCTTCGTCTGCACTCTTCGAGCCGAATTCGAACGTACGTGTGACCGCTCGGCCTTCCTCTGTACCGATCTGGCAGAATACGTGCGTACGTGCGTCCGTTCGACCTCCCTCTGCACATACCGACCGGAATTTGAACGTAAATGCGTCCTTTCGACATCCCACTGCACCTTTCAAGCGGTATTCGAACGTACCTTCGTCCGTCGGGCCTTTCTCTGCGCTGTTAGAGTGGAATTTGAACGTACGTGCGTCCGTTCGTCCTCTCTATGAACCGATCGTGCAGAATTCGAACGTAACTTCGTCTGTTGTGTCTTCCTCTGTGCTGTTCGATCGGAATTCTAACGTACTTGCGTCCGTTCGGCCTCCTGCACCGTCCGAGCGGAATTCAAACGTACGTGCGTCCGTTCGGCCTCACTCGGCACCACTAGAGTGGAATTCGAACGAACGTGCGTCCGTTCGACATATCTCTGCACTGTTCGAGCGAAATTCGAACGTACGTCCATCCGTTCGGCCTTCGTTTGCACCGTCTGAGCGGAATTCGAAGGTATGTGCGTCCATTCGGCATCCCTCTTCCCCGTTCCAGTTCATATCGAATGTACGTGCCGTCCACTCGGCCTCTCACTGCACATTTCGAGCGCAATTCGAACGGAGGTGCGTCCGATCGGCATCCCTCTACTCCGTTCGAGGTCAATTCGACCGTAGGTGCGTCCGATCGGCATCCCTCTGCACCGGTCGAGCGGAATTCGAACTACGTGCGTCCGTTCGAGCTACCTCTGTACCGTTCGACTTGAATTTAATGTGCGTGCGTCCGTTCAGCAATTCACTGCAAATTTGGAGTGAAATTCGACCGAACCTTCGTCTGCCGGGCCGTTCTCTGCGCTGTTCGAGCGGAATCCGAAAGTACGTGCAACCGTTCGGCCTCCCTATGAGCCGTTTGAGCGGAATTGGAACGTTCGTGCCTCAAGTCGGCTTCCTTCTTCACCGTTCTTGCGGAATTCGAACGTACGAGCATCCATTCGGCCTCCCTCTGCACCGTTCGAGTGGAATTCGAACGTCCCTTCATCCATCGGAACTTCCTCTGCGTTGCTCGAGTGAAATTCGAACGTACGTGCGTCTGTTCGGCCAACCTATGAGCCGTCTGAGCGGAATTCGAACGTACGTGCGTCCGTTCGTCCTTTCTATGAGCCTATCGAGCGGAATTCGAATGTATGTGCTTCCTTTCGGCATCCCACGTCGCCGATCGAGCGGAATTCGAACGTACGTTCGTCCGTTCGACCTACCTCTGAATCGATCAAGCGGAATTCGAACGTACCTGCGTCAGTTAGGCCTCCCTCTGCAGCGTTCGAGCAAAATTCGAACGTGCGTTCGAGCAAAATTCGAACGTACGTTCGTCCGTCCGGCCTTCCTCTGCGCTGTTCGAGCCGAATTCGAACGTACGTGCGTCCGTTCGTCCTCTATATGAGTCGATCGAGTGGAATTCGAACGTACGTAAGTCCGGTCGGCCTCCTACTGCACCGTTCGAGCGAAATTCGAACGTACGTTCGTCAGATCAGCCTTCCTCTGCGCTGTTCGAGCGGAATTCGAACGTACGTGCGTCCTTTCGGCCTCCCTCGGCGCCGATCGAGCGGAATTCGAACGTACGTTCGTCTGTTTGACCTACCCCTGAACCGATGAAGCGGAAATCGAACGTACGTGCGTCAGTTCGGCCTCCGTCTGCACCATCCGAGAGAAATTCGAACGTACGTACGTTCGTCCATCCGGCCTTCGTCTGCACTCTTCGAGCCGAATTCGAACGTACGTGTGACCGCTCGGCCTTCCTCTGTACCGATCTGGCAGAATACGTGCGTACGTGCGTCCGTTCGACCTCCCTCTGCACATACCGACCGGAATTTGAACGTAAATGCGTCCTTTCGACATCCCACTGCACCTTTCAAGCGGTATTCGAACGTACCTTCGTCCGTCGGGCCTTTCTCTGCGCTGTTAGAGTGGAATTTGAACGTACGTGCGTCCGTTCGTCCTCTCTATGAACCGATCGTGCAGAATTCGAACGTAACTTCGTCTGTTGTGTCTTCCTCTGTGCTGTTCGATCGGAATTCTAACGTACTTGCGTCCGTTCGGCCTCCTGCACCGTCCGAGCGGAATTCAAACGTACGTGCGTCCGTTCGGCCTCACTCGGCACCACTAGAGTGGAATTCGAACGAACGTGCGTCCGTTCGACCTACCTCTGCACCGTTCGAATGAAATTCGAACGTACGTCCATCCAATCGGCCTTCGTTTGCACCGTCTGAGCAGAATTCGAAGGTATGTGAATCCGTTCGGCATCCCTCTTCCCCGTTCCAGTTCATTTCGAACGCACGTGCCGTCCACTAAGCCACTCACTGCTCATTTCGAGTGGAATTCGACCGCACGTGCGTCCCATCGTCCTCATTCTGCACCGTTCGAGTTGAATTGGAAGGTACGTGCGTCCCTTCGGCCTGCCTCTGCTTCATTCCAGCGGAATTCGAAGGTACGTGCGTCCGATTAGCCTCTCTCTGCACCAATCGAGTGGAATTCGAACGTACCTTCCTCGGTCGGGCATTCCTCTGCGCTGTTCGAGCGGAATTCGAAAGTACGAGCGTCCGTTCGCCCTCCCTGTACAACATTCAAGCGGAATTCGAACGTACGAGCATCCGTTCGTCCTCTCTATGAGCCTATCGAGTGGAATTCGAACGTACGCGCGTCCTTTCGGCCTCCCAAATCGCCGATCGAGCGGAATTCGAACGTACGTTCGTCCGATCGACCTACCTCTGAATCGATGAAGCGGAATTCGAACGTACATGCGTCTATCCGGCTTTACTTGCGCTATTCGAGCGGAATTCGAACGTATGTTCGTTAGATCGGACTTGCTCTGCGCTGTTCGAGCAGAATTCGAACGTACGTGCCTCCTTTCGGCCTCCCTCGGCGCCGATCGAGCGGAATTCGAACGTGCGTTCGTCCGTTCGACCTACCTATTAACTGATCAAGCGGAAATCGAACGTACGTGCGTCAGTTCGGCCTCCGTCTACACCGTTCGAGAGAAATTCGAACGTACATTCGTCCGTCCGGCCTTCCTCTGCGCTGTTCGAGCCGAATTTGAACGTGCGTGCGTCCGTTCGGCCTTCCTCTGCACCAATCTGGCAGAATACGTGCGTACGTGCGTCCGTTCGACCTCCCTCTGCACATACCGAGTGGAAATTGAACGTACATGCGTCCGTTAAACCTCCCTCTGCAACTTTTGAGCGGTATTCGAACGTACCTTCGTCCGTCGGGCCATTCTCTTCGCTGTTCGATTGGAATTTGAACGTAAGTGCGTCCGTTCGGCCTCCCACTGCACTGTTCGAGCGGTATCTGAACGTATGTTCGTCCGTCCGGCCTTCCTCTGCGCTGCTCGATCGGAATTCGAACGTAACTTCGTCCGTTGGGTCTTCCTCTGCGCTGTTCGATCGGAATTCTAACGTACGTGCATCTGTTCAACCTCCTGCACCGTCCGAGTGGAATTCAAACGTTCGTGCGTCCGTTCGGCCTACCTCAGCACCAATCGAGGGAAATTCGAACGTACCTTCCTCCGTCGGGCCTTCATCTGCGCTGTTGGAGCAGAATTCGAACGTACGTGCGACCCTTCAGCCTCCCTCTGCACGGATCGAGCGGAATTCGAAAGTACGAGACTCCTTCGGCGTCCCTCTGCAACGTTCGAGCGGAATTCGAACGTACGTGCGTCTGTTCGTCCTCTCTATGAGCCTATCGATCGGAATTCGAACGAACGTGCGTCCTTTCGGCCTCCCACGGCCCTGATCGAGCGGAATTCGAACGTACGTTCGTCCGTTTGACCTACCTCTGAATCGATCAAGCGGAATTCGAACGTACGTGCGTCTATCCGACTTTACTTGCGCTTTTCGAGGGGAATTCGAACGTTAGTGCGTCCGCTCAGCCTCCCTCTGCAGCGTTCCAGCGGAATTCGAACGTACGTTCGTCTGTCCGGCATTCCTCTGCGCTGCTCGAGCGGAATTCGAACGTACATGCGTCCGTTCGTCCTCTATATGAGCCGATCGACTGGAATCCGAACGTACGTTCGTCCGTTCGGCCTCCTACTGCACCGTTCGAGCGAAATTCGAACGTACGTTCGTCAGATCGGCCCTCCTCTGCGCTGTTCGAGCGGAATTCGAACGAACGTGCGTCATTTCGGCCTCCCTCGGCGCCGATCGAGCGGAATTCGAACGAACGTTCGTCCGTTCGACCTACCTCTGAACCGATCAAGCGGAAATCGAACGTACGTGCTTCAGTTCGGCCTCACTCTGCACCGTTCGAGAGAAATTCGAACGTACGTACGGTCGTCCGTCCGGCCTTCCTCTGGGCTGTTCGAGACGAATTCGAACGTACGTGCGGCCGTTCGGCCTTCCTCTGAACCGATCTGGCAGAATACGTGCGTACGTGCGTACGTTCGACCTCCCTCTGCACCTTTCGAGTGGTATTCGAACGTACCTTCGTCCGTCGGGCCTTTCTCTGCGCTGTTCGAGTGGAATCAGAACGTACGTGCGTCCGATCATCCTCTCTATGAACCGATCGTGCGGAATTCGAACGTACGTGAGTCCGTTCGGCCTCTCAGTGCACCGTTCGAGGGAAATTCAAACGTACGTTCGTCAGATCGACCTTCCTCTGCACCGTTCGAGCAGTATTCGAACGTACGTTCGTCTGTCCGACATTTCTCTGCGCTGATCGAGCGGAATTCGAACGTACGTGCGTCCGTTCGTCCTCCCTAAGAACCGATCTTGCGGAATTCGAACGTGCGTGAGTCCGTTCGGCCTCCCACTGCGCCGTTCGAGCGAAATTCGAACGTACGTGCAACTTTTCGGCCTCCCACTGCACCGTCCGAGCGAAATTCAAACATTCGTTCGTCCGTCCGTCCGGCCTTCCTCTGCGCTGTTCGATCGGAATTCGAACGTAACTTCGTCCGTTGGGTCTTCCTCTGCGCTGTTCGATCGGAATTCTAACGTACGTGCGTCCGTTCGGCCTCCTGCACCGTCCGAGCGGAATTCAAACATACGTGCGTCTGTTCGACCTCACTCGGCACCACTAGAGTGGAATTCGAACGAACGTGCGTCCGTTCGACCTACCTCTGCACCGTTCGAGCGAAATTCGAACGTACGTCCATCCAATCGGCCTTCGTTTGCATCGTCTGAGCGGAATTCGAAGATATGTGCGTCCGTTCGGCATCCCTCTTCCCCGTTCCAGTTCATTTCGAACGTACGTGCCGTCCACTCGGCCTCTCACTGCACATTTCGAGCGCAATTCGAACGGAAGTGCAACCGATCGGCATCCCTCTACTCCGTTCGAGGTGAATTCGAATGTAGGTGCGTCCGATTGGCATCCCTCTGCCCCGGTCAAGCGGAATTCGAACGTACGTGATTCCGTTCGATTTACCTCTGTACCGTTCGACTAGAATTTAATGTGCGTGCGTCCGTTCAGCCATTCTCTGCAAATTTGGAGTGAAATTCGAACGTACCTTCGTCTGTCGGGCCTTTCTCTGCGCTGTTCGAGCGGAATCCGAACGTACATGCGTCCGTTCGCCCTCCCTATGAGCCGTTCGATCGGAATTGAAACGTACGTGCGTCAGGTTGACTTCTCTCTTCACCGTTCTGGCGGAATTCGAACGTACGTGCATTAATTCGGTCTCCCTCTGCACCGTTCGAGTGGAATTCGAACGTAACTTCGTCCGTTGGGTCTTCCTCTGCGCTGTTCGATCGGAATTCTAACGTACGTGTGTCCGTTCGACCTCCTGCACCGACCGAGCGGAATTCAAACGTACGTTCGTCCGTTCAGCCTCACTCTGCACCACTCGAGTTGAATTCGAATGAACGTGCGTCCGTTCGACCTACCTCTGCACCAATCGAGTGGAATTCGAACGTACCTTCCGCCGTCGGGCCTTCCTCTGCACTGTTCGAGCGGAATTCGAAGGTACGTGCGACCCTTCAGCCTCCCTCTGCACGGATCGAGCGGAATTCGAAAGTTCGAGCCTCCGTTCGATGTCCCTCTGCAACGTTCGAGCGGAATTCGAACGTACGTGCGTCCGTTCGTCCTCTCTATGAGCCTATCGAGCGGAATTCGAACGTACGTGCGTCCTTTCGGCCTCCCACGGCGCTGATCGAGCGGAATTCGAACGTACGTTTGTCCGTTCGACCTACCTCTGAATCGATCAAGCGGAATTCGAACGTACGTGCGTCTATCCGGCTTTACTTGCGCTTTTCGAGCGGAATTCGAACGTACGTGCGTCCGCTCGGCATCCCTCTGCACGTTCCAGCGGAATTCGAACGTACGTTCGTCTGTCCGGCATTCCTCTGCGCTGCTCGAGAAGAAATCGAACGTACATGCGTCCGTTCGTCCTCTATATGAGCAGATCGAGTGGAATTCGAACGTACGTAAGACCGTTCGGCCTCCTACTGCACCGTTCGAGCGACATTCGAACGTACGTTTGTCAGATCGGCCTTCCTCTGCGCTGTTCGAGCGGAATTCGAACGTACGTGCGTCCTTTCGGCCTCCCTCGGTGCCGATCGAGCGGAATTCGAACGAACGTTCGTCCGCTCGTCCGTTCGACCTACCTAGGAACCGATCAAGCGGAAATCGAACGTACGTGCGTCAGTTCGGCCTCCGTCTGCACCGTTCGAGAGAAATTCGAACGTACGTACGTTCGTCCGTCCGGCCTTCCTCTGCGCTGTTCGAGCCGAATTCGAACGTACGTGCGGCCGTTCGGCCTTCCTCTGCACCGATCTGGCAGAATACGTGCGTACGTGCGTCCGCTCGACCTACCTCTGCACATACCGAGCGGAACTTGAACGTACATGCGTACGTTCGACCTCCCTCTGCACCATTCGAGCGGTATTCGAACGTACCTTCGACCGTCGGGCCTTTCTCTGCGCTGTTCAAGTGGAATTTGAAAGTATGTGCGTCCGTTCGTCCTCTCTATGAACCGATCGTGCGGAATTCGAACGTACGTGAGTCCGTTCGGCCTCTCACTGCGCCGTTCGGGTGAAATTCGAATGTACTTTCGTCAGATCAGCCTTCCTCTGCACCGTTCGAGCGGTATTCGAACGTACGTTCGTCTGTCCAACATTCCTCTGCGCTGTTCGAGCGGAATTCGAACGTACGTGCGTCCGATCGTCCTCCCTAAGAACCGATCTTGCGGAATTCGAACGTTCGTGAGTCCGTTCGGCCTCCCACTGCACCGTTCGAGTGAAATTCGAACGTACGTGCAACTTTTCGGCCTCCCTCTGCACCGTCCCAGCGAAATTCAAACGTACGTTCGTCCGGTCGTCCGTCCGGCCATCCTCTGCGCTGTTCGATCGGAATTCGAACGTAACTTCGTCCGTTGGGTCTTCCTCTGCGTTGTTCGATCGGAATTCTAACGTACGTGCGTCCGTTCGGCCTCCTGCACCCTCCGAGCGGAATTCAAACATACGTGCGTCTGTTCGGTCTCACTCGGCACTACTTTAGTGGAATTCGAACGAACGTGCGTCCGTTCGACCGACCTCTGCACCGATCGAGCGAAATTCGAACGTACGTCCATCCAATCGGCCTTTGTTTGCACCGTCTGAGCAGAATTCGAAGGTATGTGCGTCCGTTCGGCATCCCTCTTCCCCATTCCAGTTCATTTCGAACGTACGTGCCTTCCACTCGGCCTCTCAATGCACATTTCGAGCGCAATTCGAACGGAGGTGCGTCCGATAGGCATCCCTCTACTCCGTTCGAGGTGAATTCGAATGTAGGTGCGTCCGATTGGCATCCCTCTGCACCGGTCGAGCGGAATTCGAACGTACGTGCGTCCGTTCGAGCTACCTCTGTACCGTTGGACTTGAATTTAATCTGTGTGCGTCCGTTCAGACATTCTCTGCAAATTTGGAGTGAAATTCGAACGTACCATCGTCTGTCGGGCCTTTCTCTGCGCTGTTCGAGCGGAATCCGAACGTACGTGCGTCCGATCGCCCTCCCTATGAGCTGTTTGAGCGGAATTGGAACGTACGTGCGTCAGGTCGACTTCCCTCTTCACCGTTCTGGCGGAATTCGAACGTACGTGCATCCATTCGGCCTCCCTCTGCACCGTTCGAGTGGAATTTGAACGTACCTTCATCCATCGGAACTTCCTCTTCGCTGCTCGAGCGGAATTCGAACGGACGTGCGTCCGTTCGGCCTCCCTATGAGCCGTCTGAGCGGAATTCGAACGTACGTGCGTCCGATCGTCCTCTCTATGAGCCGATCGAGCGGAATTCGAACGTACGTGATTCCTTTCGGCCTCCCACGGCACCGATCGAGCGGAATTCGAACGTACGTTCGTCTGTTCGTAAGTTCGACCTACCTCTGAATCGATCAAGAGGAATTCGAACGTACGTTCGTCTGTCCGGCATTCCTCTGGGCTGCTCGAGCGGAATTCGAACGTGCGTGCGTCAATTCGTCCTCTACATGAGCCGATTGAGTAGCATTCGAACGTACGTTCGTCCGTCTGGCCTTCCTCTGCGCTTTTCGAGCCGAATTCGAACGTACGTTCGGCCGTTCGGCCTTCCTCTGCACCGATCTGGCAGAATACGTGCGTACGTGCGTCCGTTCGACATCCCTCTGAACATACCGAGCTGTATTCGAACGTACCTTCGTCCGTCGGGCCTTTCTCTGCGCTGTTCGAGTGGTATTTGAAAGTACGTGCGTCCGTTCGGTTTCCCTCTGCACCGTTCGAGCGGAATTCGAACGCACGTTCGTCTGTCCGGCATTTCTCTGCGCTGTTCGAGCGAAATTCGAACGTAAGTGCGTCGTTCGTCCTCTCTATGAACCGATCGTTCGGAATTCGAACGTATGTGAGTCCGTTCGGCCTCTCACTGAGCCGATCGATCGAAATTCGAACGTACGTTCGTCAGATCAGCCTTCCTCTGCACCGTTCGAGCGATATTCGAACGTACCTTCGTCTGTCCGACATTCCTCTGCACTGTTCGACCGGAATTCGAACGTACGTGCGTCCGTTCGTCCTCTCTATGAACCGATCGTGCAGAATTCGAACGTACGTGAGTCCGTTCGGCCTCCCACTGCGCCGTTCGAGCGAAATTCGAACGTCCGTGCGTCTTTTCGGCCTCCCTCTGCACCGATCGAGCGAAATTCAAACGTGCGTCCATCCGTTCGGCCTTTGTTTGCACCGTCTGAGCAGAATTCGAAGGTTTGTGCGTCCGTTTGGCATCCCTCTTCCCCGTTCCAGTTCATTTTGAACGTACGTGCCGTCCACTCGGCCTCTCAATGCACATTTCGAGCGCAGTTCGAACGGAGGTGCGTCCGATCGGCATCCCTCTACTCCGTTCGAGGTGAATTCGAATGTAGGTGCGTCCGATTGGCATCCCTCTTCACCGGTCGAGCGGAATTCGAACGTAAGTGCGTCCGTTCGAGCTACCTCTGTACCGTTGGACTTGAATTTAATGTGCGTGCATCCGTTCAGCCATTCTCTGCAAATTTGGAGTGAAATTCGAACGTACCATCGTCTGTCGGGTCTTTCTTTGCGCTGTTCGAACGGATTCCGAACGTACGTGCGTCTGTTCGGCCTCCCTATGAGCCGTTCGAGCGGAATTGGAACGTACGTGCGTCAGGTCGGCTTCCATCTTCACCGTTCTGGCGGAATCTGAATGTATGTGCATCCATTCAGTCTCCCTCTGCACCGTTCGAGTGGAATTCGAACGTACCTTCATCCATCGGAACTTCCTCTTCGCTGCTCGAGCGGAATTCGAACGTACGTGCGTCCGATCGTCCTCTCTATGAGCCTATCGAGCGGAATTCGAACGTACGTGCATCCTTTCGGCCTCCCACGGCGCCGATCGAGCGGAATTCGAACGTACGTTCATCCGTTTGACCTACCTCTGAATCGATCAAGCGGAATTCGAACGTACGTGCGTCTATCCGGCTTTACTTCCGCTGTTCGAGCGGAATTCGAACGTACGTGCGTCCGTTCGGCCTCCCTCTGCATTGTTCAAGCGGATTTCGAACGCATGTTCGTCTGTCCGGCATTCCTCTGGGCTGTTCGAGCGGAATTCGAACGTGCGTGCGTCCGTTCGTCCTCTATATGAGCCGATCGAGTGGAATTCGAAAGTACGTGAGTCCGTTCGGCCTCCTACTGCACCTTTTGAGCAAAATTCGAACGTACGTTCGTTAGATCAGCATTCCTCTGCGCTGTTCGAGCAGAATTCGAACGTACGTGCGTCCTTACGGCCTCCCTCGGCGCCGATCGAGCGGAATTCGATCGAACGTACGTCTGTTCGACGTACCTCTTAACCGATCAAGCGGAAATCGAACGTACGTGCGTCCGATCGCCCTCCCTCTGCACATACCGAGCGGAATTTGAAAGTACATGCGTCCGTTCGACCTCCCTCTGCATCTTTCGAGCGGTATTCGAACGTACGTGCGTCTTTCGGGCCTTTCTCGGCGCTGTTCGAGTGGAATTTGGACGTACGTGCGTCCGTTCGGTTTCCCTCTGCACCGTTCGAGCGGAATTCGAACGCACGTTCGTCTGTCCGGCATTCCTCTGCGCTGTTCGAGCGGAATTCGAATGTACGTGCGTCCGTTCGTCCTCTCTATGAACCGATCGTGCGGAATTCGAACGTACGTGAGTCCGTTCGGCCTCTCACTGCGCCGTTCGAGCGAAATTCGAACGTACATTCGTCAGATCGGCCTTCCACTGCCCCGTTCGAGCTGTATTCGAACGTACATGCGCCTTTTCGGCCTCCCTCTGCACAGTTCGAGCGGAATTCGAACGTACGTGCGTCCGATCGGCCTCTCTCTGCACCAATCGAGTGGAAATCGAACGTACCTGCCACCGTCGTGCCTTCCTCTGCGCTGTTCGAGCGCACTTCGAACGTACGTGCGTCTGTTTTCCCCCCCTCTGCACTGATCGAACGGAATTCAAATGTACGTGCGTCTCTTCGGCCTCTCTGCATTTTTCGAGCGAAATTCGAACGTACGTGCGTCCCTTCAGCCTCCCTCTGCACGGATCGAGCGGAATTCGAAAGTACGAGCGTCCGTTCGGCCTCCCTCTGCCCCGTTCCAGCACGTTTCGTACGTACGTGCCGTCCATTCGGCCTCTCACTGCACATTTCGAGCGCAATTCGAACGTAGGTGCGTCCGATCGGCATCCCTCTGCACCGTTCGAGCGGAATTCGAACGCACGTGCGTCTCTTCGTCCTCATTCTGCACCGTTCCAGCGGAATTCGAACGTACCTGCGTCCATTCGGCATAGCTCTTCAACGTTCGAGCGGATTTCGGATGTACGTGCATCTGTTCGGCTTCCCTATTCACCGTTCAAGCGGAATTCGAACGTACATCCATCCGTTCGGCCTCCCTTTGCACAGTTCGAGCGGAATTCGAACGTACGTGCGTCCGATCGGCCTCTCTCTGCACCAATCGAGTTGAATTCGAACGTACCTACCTCCGTCGGCCTTCCTCTGCGCTGTTCGAGCGGAATTCGAACGTACGTGCGTCCCATCAGCCTCCCTCTGCACGGATCGAGCGGAATTCGAAAGTACGAGCGTCCGTTTGGCCTCCCTCTGCAACGTTTGAGCGGAATTCGAACGTACGTGAGTCCGTTCGTCCTCTCTATGAGCCTATCGAGCGGAATTCGAACGTACGTGCGTCCTTTCGGCCTCCCACGGAGCCGGTCGAACGGAATTCGAACGTACGTTCGTCCGTTCGACCTACCTCTGAATCGATGAAGCGAAATTCGAACATAGGTGCGTCTATCCGGCTTTACTTGCGCTGTTCGAGCGGAATTCGAACGTACGTGCGTCCGATCGGCCACCCTCTGCACCGTTCAAGTGGAATTCGAACGTACGTTCGTCTGTCCGGCATTCCTCTGCGCTGCTCGAGCGGAATTCGAACGTGCGTGCGTCCGTTCGTCCTCTATATGAGCCGATCGAGTGGAATTCGAACGTATGTGAGTCCGTTCGGCTTCCTACTGTGCCGTTCGAGCGAAATTCAAACGTTCGTTCGTCAGATCGGCCTTCCTCTGCGCTGTTCGAGCAGAATTCGAACGTACGTGCGTCCTTTCGGCCTCCCTCGAGGCCGATCGAGCGGAATTCAAACGAACGTTCGTCCATTCGACCTACTTCTGAACCGATCAAGCGGAAATCGAACGTACGTGCGTCAGTTCGGCCTCCCTCTGCACCGTTCGAGCGGAATTCGAACGCACGTTCGTCTGTCCGGCATT
>JARUKP010000169.1:0-13313 GCA_029874955.1 Octopus insularis | reverse complement strand
TTTCATAAATTTAATTATTTGACAGTTTAATTTCCCAAATTTTTTATATATTGGAAAAAATATTTTTCACAGAATTGTAATCTCTGATGTTTGAAACATACAAATCTGAAAAAATGTTGATTGCTTGTGTTCAAAAAATTCTAACCTCTAGAATTGCCATAGATAAAAAGCCACAATGTACATAGATTAGCAGAGACTCCTGAGCAACTACCCAGTGTGACTATACTTAAACTCTTCAGCTTTTAAATTGGCTATGTCTAGCCAAAATATTCTATCTGTTTTATGTTCAAACAAGCCAGAACTGACCTCTCACAGCTACTTATGTCATTTTAAAAATAAGAATGTAATTAAAATTATGAAGCTACAGGATAATGCATGATTAATTCAAAACAAAGTGAATATTAGCATTTCACTTGACAGTTACCTGAACACAAGAGGGTTAAAACAAGACTACATATAGATATACATGCATATACATTACAAATGAATGATTGCCAACAAAGATTTAAGGTCAATGATATTTGCATATTAAGATAAAATATATGATTTTTCTAGTTAAAAGGATATAAATTACTTTTCCTTGGACTGACTATAGACGGTAATAAAAATAAGATAAAACACACATTGAATGTAGGCCATTTATCATATAAGCACTTTATATAAGAAAATCACAGCTATTAAACTATTATGCACCAGTAAGCAAATTCTGTTAATATTTAGACTTGCAGTTGAATGAACAACCTACATCACCCAAACCAAGATCACCACCGTTAATAAAAATCATCATCACTTAAAGTGGAGGGAAGTTGTAGAAGAGGGAGACCCAGGATGACATGGGATAAAGTACTGCAGTCTGAACTCAAAATGCTGGGAAATGACAGAGGACTGAGCTATGTGATGCATTGTTATACATGAGAAGGCCTACCCACCACAACATAATTGAGATCTTAAAACCAAGGTACTATGTAAAAAGTGTTGGTGTGCATGCTGATGCCACATAAAAAGCACTGGTATTAATGCCACGTAGAAAGCACCCAGTACATTCTGTTAGTGGAGGCACATGGCCTAGTGGTTAGAGTAGCGGACTTGCAGTTGAAGGATCATGGGTTTGAATCGCAGACCTGGTGATGTGTGCATTTATGAGCAAAAACACCTAAGTCTCATGTGGTTCTAGCAGACGGTAATGGCAAACTTCTGATGACTCTTTCACCACAACTTTCTCTCACTCTTTCCTCCTGCATCTAGCAGCTCACCTGTTATGGATTGGCATCCTGTTCAGGTAAGGAAGCTATATGCCAATGAAACCAGGAAACCAGCCTTTATGAGCCAGGCATGGCTTGAGAAGGAACAAACAACAACAACAACACACTTTGTAAAGTGGTTGGCATTAGGAAGGACATCTAGCTGCAGAAACCAAGCCAAAACAAACTATGGAAACTGGTGTGGCCCCTGGCCTTGTCAGTTTCTGTCAAGCTGTTCAGCCGATGTCAGCATAGAAAACAGATGTCAAACGTTGATGATGATGTTGATCGTCATCGTCTTAACATTTATATAAAGTTGATTGGGTTGCATAAGTTTATTGATTAGCATCCTTCCAGTCATTTGGATCATATACTCTTTTCTACTCTAGGCTCAAGGACCATAATGTTTGGGAAGGGGACCACTCGATTAAATCGATCCGAGTACACAACTGGTACTTAATTTATTGACCTTGAAAGGATGAAAGACAAAGTTGACCTTGGTGGAATTTGAACTCAGAACATAAAGACAGATGAAATACTGCTTAGCATTTCACCCAGTGTGCTAACATTTCTGCCAGCTCGCTGCCTTATTTGGATCATATATTGTCTCAGTTTGAGAAGCCTAACATGTGTCACATAGCCAACTAGAAACAGTGTTTCTTGGAGCTAAATAACAATAAGATTCTGCCCTTTCCTGGGACTACCACATTAAGTTGGCAACAAGCCATCACTTTATCATACTGTTACTGCATAACTCTCTCTGAGAGACTTAGAAATGTAATATTTCTATTTTTGTAGATCAGTGAATGTATTTCACTTGAAATTCTATAAATTTTCAACAGCAGATTAGCAGTGACATCTAGCAAGGCCAAGCTACTCCAGACTGATTAAGAGCAATAAGCTTGAAACTAGTCTCTGGATGCTGGCTTTGCTGGGTGGAGGTGCTTACCTCCCTGTTTGAAAACTTAAGGACACAGAATGCTTGTGTCATGTAGCCAGCTAGAAATGGTGTTCCTTGGAGCTAAATAACAGTGGGACTGCTACATTAAGTTGGCAACAAACCATTACTTTAATTTTAATATATTTTTGTCAAAATTCGGTTTTCAAAATACTTTTATTACTGAAAATTTCAAGTACATGCTTCGATCAAAAACTAATTTTTATTCACTGCAACATTTTAATTCATTGCAAAATAGTGTTTATACATCCAAAAATAATAGTGTGTTTGGAAAGTAATTGTGATTTTCACCACTGTGAAATATGAATTAACCAATCATATCAGAGCCAAGGTTGAATGGGTGGCAACTATCTAAAAATAATATATCGTCTCTTCTATTCAGCAGTGTGTCATTCATTGTTATTTCTGTAATTAACCCCACAGAAGATAAGAACTTTATGAAACAATATATTCACCATTGCTTACTGTATGAGTTTCAAAAGAAAAGTATCACTACAGAAGCAATGAAAAACATTTGTGAAGTGTATCCAAATGCAGTGAAAGCTTGTACATTTCAGCTGTGCTTTAAAAGGTTTAAAATGGCAATAGGAAATGACAATGGACCGAGAGGTTTGGTGATATGTGGTTCTTGAGAAGACCTGTCCATGTCAGCAAAACTGAGTTCTAGAAGTGCTGAGTGTTCCATCCACATGTAACAATAAAAATTTTCACATACCTTGCCCCAACAAACCAAATTCTTCCAGTCTCTTCTCTTCCTCACATATCCTCTTTCATACATTATGCTTATCTCTCACTCCCCAATCCTGTCCTCACGGCCCTGCTCACTGTATCATTGCTATCCAGTAGTCTCCCACCACCTCTATATACCCAGGTTTTCACCAGTCACTGCATCCCCCACACCCACTCTCTACTCACTCTTCTTTGGCAATGCCCAGCCACTTATATTATGACTTCCATATCTTGAGGATATGTCCTGGTACTTGCCACCATCTTTCTCTGACTTCTTTCACTCTACTATCCCATTTATATTCTAATCCCCATCCCTTGTGAATATACCCTGGCACTTCATCACCATCTCTCTCTGCTCTCTCTTGCACTCTTGCTATCTACCACTCTCTCCTTCTCTTGTTCTTCCATTAGGCTGGGTAACCATCTATTTCCTTTACAGCAGCATGCCTGTTTCTGTTCTCATTCTTAATCACTCTCTCTCTCTCTCTCTCTCTCTCTCTCTCTCTCTCTGGCTGGGAAACTATCTACCTCCTCTACAGCAAGACACCTGTTTCCGTCTCTTTGTCACACTCTAACCTCTCATCATGTCACAAGATCACTTCCTTCAATGCCCACTCCCCTCTCAAATGATTTTGCAGGTTACTTGGTGACCCTGCCAGTGCTGGTGCCACGAAAAGCACGTCCAGCCCACACTATAAAGAGGTTGGCATTTGGTAGGGCATCCATCTGTAAAAACCATACCAAAACTGACCTTACATGTGCTCATACAACATAAAAAGCATTCAGTCCACTCTGATGAGTGGTTGGTGTTAGGAAGGGCATCCAACTATAAAAACTGTGCCAAAACATACACAGAAGTCTGGTGCAGTCTTCTGCCTGGCCAGCTTCTGTCAGCATGGAAGGCAGACGTTAAACAATGGTGGTGATGATGATGATATTGTATCGGATCCACTTCAAAGCACCAGAGATTTGGTGCAAAAATTTAATGTGTCATGTTCAACTATCCATGAACGTCTCAAGCAAAGTGGGAAAACATGCAAAGAAGCTATTTGGATTCCACATGAGCTTATGCTTGAAAACCAAGCACATCTGCAGCAATGTTCTAGCCAAGAATAAAACCCTGTCGTTTCTGCAGTACATTGTTACAGCTGATGAAAAATGGGTTTTGATCACAACACAAAATAAAAAAGACAATAGTTGTCATGTAATGAGAGGCCAACATCAAAATTGGAATTTCTTCTGCAAAAATCCTAACTCTGTGTTTAGTGGAACATGAAAGGTATCATCCGTTACAAGCCACTGGAACATGGAAGGACCACCAATGCAGATGCCTATTGCCAACGACTTGATTGTGTAAATGAAAAATTATGTTGAAAGTGGCCATCTTTGTTAAACAGAAAAGGTGTTATTCTCCAACATAACAGTACACAACCACACTCTTCAAAATAAACCAAGAAAAAATAAGATTGTTAAGACAGGAGGTTTTTCCACATCCTCCACACTCACCTGACTTAGCACCTATGGATTTCCATTTGTTCAGAAATAGAAGGGAAGTTGAAGATAGTCTTTCAAACTTCTTTCAGGAAAAGAAATAGCTTTCTTTGAACACAGCATAAAAAAATTACTTTCCCATTGGGCTGCAGTCATTGAAAACGATGGTAATTACATTCTTGATTAAAACTATTCATATAAACATAGTTTATGTTCGTTTATATATCCTTTCTGGTAAAATGCAATTACTTTCCAAACACCCTGTGTGTGTGTGTGTGTGTGTGTGTGTGTGTGTGTGTGTGTGTGTGTGTGTAGTTATGCATCATCATCATCATCATTTAATATATGTTTCCTGTGCTGGCATGGATTGGACAGCTTAACAGGATCTGGCAAACTGTAGGGTTGTGTCTAGTTCCACAGTCAGCTCTGGCATGGTTTCTACAATTGGGTGCTTTTCCTAATGTCTGCCATTTTATAGTGTGTACTTGATGCTTTTTTCATGTCACAGGTAATAAATGGTGAGATTACCAAGCAAGGTGCAAGACAAAAATCAAGGAAAAAAGAGAGAAAAAGAAAGAGGACTAAATAGATGAAGGGAAGTGGCTTTATACCAGATGTTGAAAGGTGCTGTAGAGGAGATACATGACTACCTATATTGTTTAAGAATGGATGGAAGTTGTCAGAAGACAAAGGTAGTAGTGATGGAGGGTGGTGCTAGAGCAAACTCTCATGGTACAAGAAGATAAATATAAGAGAGGATTGACCAAACCAGTACAATCTTTTCTCTTGTACACTACTTTCTTTTAAGCCTAATTCTTCTCCCAACACCTTAGCACTTTGCTATATATGCAGTTTGATGTTGCACATCTAACAGAGCATGCTAACATCATTCCTCTTTAATGTTCACATGCCTTCTGCATTCAGAGCTCACATCTCACTACTATGTAGCATTGTTTGTATTCAAGCATCAAACAATCTGCCTTTCACTCTGAGAGAGAGACCTTTAGTAGCTAACAAAAGTAATAGTTCTCTGAACTGACACCATCCTGGTCTTATTCAAGCAATATATTTTAACAACACTCTCCTCTACTGCTAATTAAGTCACCTTCATCATCATCATTATCGTTGTTTAACGTCTGTCTTCCATGCTGGGTTGGATGGTTTGATAGGAGCCAGTCAAGCAGGAGCTTACACCAATCTTCTGTGTCTGTTTTGGCAGGGTTTTTATGACTGGATGCCCTTCCTTACACCAACCATCCAGCTGAGTGGACTGAGTGCTTTTTACTTGGCACGAACACAGATGAGGTCAATTGTGGCAAGATTTTTACTGCTGGATACCCTTCCAAACGCCAACCACTTTACAGAGCAGACTGGTGAAACTATCTACTACCCCTAGGAAGTCCCTAGGGCATTTGAGAAAATCAATTTCTCACATCTCCTTTGTATTTATTGCTTCTGCACTTCTTCTACATACAAATACTACTTTCTCCGTTAACCTTCCTGCAATTCCACTGAAGCCTTTGTGTGTCCATTGTTTATACTGAGTATGGAATTCCTGCCTACACTTCTCTTACATAGTGAGCAGAGCCATTTATGTGAGAGGAAAGGAGTCCTAAGTGTTTTCCTGCTCACTAAAACTTTGGTCTTTGCTAAGTTAACTTGATTCCAGGTTTTACTTTTACATCTGGAATTCCTTCCCTAATTCTACTAGAGATTCCATTATAAGAATGTTGTCATCAACATTTAATAGTTCCCAAGGGCTTAAATTCATCTGTTTTGGCTAGGAGAACAATAATGACTAGGAAGAACTCTGTTACTCTAAACTCATTGCTGTACTTTGACATCACTCCTGTACATGAGAGTTGTATGGCTTTTACAAGCCATTTGTCAACCCCTAGTTTAATCAGAAACCACATATCACAAGGCAAGGAATTCTGTTGAAGGCTTTCTCCAGGTCAAGGAATGCCTACCAAAATGATTTACTTTTAGCTAAATACTTGCTCCTGTGCCAGTGACACATAAAAAGCACTATTCAAGCATGGTTGATGCCAATGCCAGCTGACTGGTCCTGTGCTGATAGCACGTAAAAAGCACCATTCAAGCGTGGTTGTTGTCAGTGCCACCTGACTGGCCCTTGTGCTGGTGGCACGTAAAAAGCACCCACTACACTCTTGGAGTGGTTGGTGTTAGGAAGGGCATCTAGCTGTAGAAACTTTGTCAGATCAGATTGGAGCCTGGTACAGCCTTCTGGCTTGCCAGCCCCTAGTCAAACCATCCAATCCATGCCAGCATAGAAAGCAGACGTTAAGCAACAACGACAATGATGATGAGGGTGCAACAGAAAGGTTGCCCTGCTTTCAAAGGTTAATAAAAAACAAACACATGAAGCTGCATGAAAAATCTTTGTATTTTTATGAAGTTCATTAAATTCTATGTCTTTTTTTTTGTTTCAAGTAGTACCCACCATGGCCTGGAGTGGAGAGCATTGTGCATTTGTTGTTGAAGAGTTTGTTAGGAATGGTGATTCCGTCATAACAATGCAATGTTCCTTCCAAAGACACTTTGCATTTTGCTGTCATGATCCCATACTGGATGACCCCTTACCATCATGATCCTATACCGGTGGGTTTCCAACTTTAGACAAACATCATCAGCTTTAAACAGGATAAGTCCTAGGACCACTACTGGCCAGAAAATGTAGTAGCTGTGGTAGCTTCAGTACAACAGTTTCCCAAACATTCCACATAAAAACATGCATTTGTCTTACACATATCCGATTGAATTGTCTGCAGATTCTTACACAGGTCTCTCCACTTGCATCCCTACAAGATAATGGTTGTACAGGAGTTAAACAAGAGGGATTATGAAGCCTGCACAACTTCTCCCGACTATCCTCCCAGCAGCTGTTCTATCTGCAGTAATGAAGTGCACTTCCATTTATCGGGGATGGTTAATTAACAAAACTTTCAATACTGGTCAGACAGTAACCCTTGTGAATTCCATGAGACCACTCTACAGTGTGAAGGTTACTGTCTGGTGTGTCATGGGTAATTTTGGCATGTGGGGTCCTTATTTTTTCCAAGAGGAAGGTGTTACAGTAACTGTTACATTGAACCATTATTATGAACTGCTCAAAACGTTTCTCCATCCAAAAGTCGTCCAGTTACTTGCTGATCATGATCCAGATGATCTATGGTTCCAACAACATGGTGCCACATTGCATATCTCTCAGTGTTTACTCAGAGTCCTTTGTGATATGCTTCCGGGTCATCTTGTTTCTATACGAGGTGACCTTGGGTGGCCCCCATATTCCCCAGATTTAACCCCATGATTTTTTCCTTTGGGGACTCTTCAAATCATCAGTGTATCAACACCAGCCAGCAACTGTAAAAAGACTTAAAAGCAGCAATAACTCTGGAAATCAATGCGATTCCACAAGACATGGTTCAAAGGGCTATGGTGAACTTCAAAACTGCATCGACATTGTTAGTTGCCACTTAAGTGATACAGTTTTCAAAACCACTTGAATTACAATGGAATTTAATGTACTTCATACAAATACAAAGTTTTTTCTTGTATCTTCATATATTTGATTTTTATTAACCATTGAAATTGGGGCAACCTTTCTGCTGTATCCTGTACTTGTCCTGCAACTGTCTCACTAGGAAGGTGGCATCAGTAGTACATCTTACTGGTGCAAAACTAAACTGCATCTCATCTAGTCTAATTCTGTTTCTAATTAATTTTAACTTTCATGACCTGCAATTTTGTCTAGCAGTTTGATACCCCTGTGTAAGGTATCTCTTTTACCCTTGTAACAGCCAACTGTAATGCTGCTACACTGGTCATTGGGCAGGCCACTTCCTATAGAACCTGGTTTTCTCAGTGGGAATATCTGATGGACCAGGGGCTTTCCGTTTCTTCATATACATATACATAAAACTGTGTATATATTGGGTCATCCCTTAAATAATGCAGTTTTTTTATGATTCTTGTTTAAGTTTCAAAATTAAGATAAACAAAGTTCTTTAATCTAAAATATACTTTCCTTAATTTTCTACAATGCTCTTTCATCTATCTGGATGACTGCAAAGCCCCTCTTCTAAAATTCACTTGTCCATGACGAAAAATACTCCTCCGGTACTGTTCTGATCTCATCTGTAGAATTCATATATTTTCCATCCAAATGATTTTGAAGAATGCAAAATAAATGATAATCAGATAGGGCAATGTCCTGTGAATATGGTGGATGGAGCATCGTTTCCCATTCAAACTGCTCCAGCTTTTGGAATGTCATCCTTGCTGTATGTGGCTGAGCATTATCCTGATGGAAGAACACCTTTTATCATGAAACCAAAGATGGTTGTTTTTCTTCCAGCATTGACTTAAGCCACTCAGGCTGCTTACAGTAGATCTCCTTTGTTATCGTTTGGTTTGGGTTTAAAAGTTTAAAGTGGACTAAACTTTTCATATCCCTTCTTTAGCCTGGGTTGCCAGTGTTTCTCCTTTCCCTACCCACTGTCTTTGGTGCTTGACATTTTTAGAGAATCCATTTCTCATCACCAGTCACTATTCGGTCCAAAACAGATTCATTCGTGATGATGATGAACAAGAGAGGACTGAGATCATCCAGGCCATAACAAGAATTTAAAAGTGGCTGCCCATGGAAACTACTATATGCTGATGACCTCGGTTTTAGAGCAGAATTGGAAAATAAATTTCAGGTATGGAAGCAAAACCTGGAATCAAAGGGCCTTAAAGTTAATCTAGTGAAGACCAAAGTTGTTAGCAAGAAAATAGATAAGATTGTCTTTCTCTTAGGTAAAAGGCCCTGTTCAATATGTAGGAAGGGTGTTGGAAAGAATTCTGTCTGTTGCACCCAGTGTATATTATGGACACATCAGAAGTGCAGTGGAATCATAGGTAGGTTAACAGAGAAAGTCATCTTTGTATGTGATATGCACAGGAACAATAAACACTAAGGTACATAGGAAGAGCTATGAATTTCACCCACATAACATTAATATACACACCTCACTCCTATGAACCAAACTAGATCTCTTTGTCATGCACAAGGTTTGTCTCTCCTCCCACTCCTGCCCCCACCCACTACCAACTGTATCATTGCTATTTTGTTCTAAATTCATCACTGTACTCATGGCCAACTCTCTCCCTATTAAAGTACCCCTTTATATGACTTTTATGGCTCTGACAAGCAATCTGTGGACTTCTAATTGATTTAGAGACCACCAGATAACAGCGTAAGGGACTCTGTTGAAAGCTTTCTCCAGGTTGACAAAAGCCAAGTTCAATAGTTTATTTTTGGCTAGATACTTATCCTGCAGCTATTTCATAAGATGACATTTATTGTACTCTTCCCTGGCACAAAGCCAAACTTGAATCTCATCCAATTTAATTCTATTTCTAATCAATTGGGCTTTACATGTGTGTAACTTCGAGACCTCTGTAATTGTTTCAACCTAAGGCATCACTTTTATTTTCTAGAAGCTAACTATAATGCTACTATACCAATTATTAGGGATGACACCTTTCTGAATAACCTGATTTACTATACAAGTGAAGTGACTATGCTGTGTCTTATTCTACCAGATATTTTAAGCATATTGGCAGTGACTCCTGATGGTCCAGGGCCATCCCATATCTTCCCATCCTTAATCTGTTTGTTTTTTGGCAATGCAACATTTTCATGCAAATCTCAGAATGTAGGTAAACATTAACAGACACACATATACATATAAACTCACACATACATATAAGTACACTTTGTGTGTGTACCAAATTTACTCACAAGATATTAATCAGCCCATGACTAAAGTAGAAGTCGTTTGTCCAAGGTGCAGTGTAGTTGTATTGAACCTAAAACCATGTAACTGCAAAGTGAGCCTCTTAACAAAACAGAAAAATCTGTACATGGTAACAGAGTAGAAACGTATTAGTTAGGGTGTTAGGATGACTTATCTTGCATTTGGTTTAACAACACTGGTCTCTCAGTGTTTTAGGAGAGTCCATTCCTTTGCAAACATTCTTTGATTAAAGATTCCTTTCTCTCTCCCTCCCACCAATGAGTCTTGAAATCCCTTAAAAAGCTCATAGTCACTGCCTTCTTTCCTGATTCATCACAATCATCATTTTAATGTTCCCTTTTCCATGCTTTTACGGGTTGGATAGAGTTTACTTATGACCTTCCTGTCACCAATCCTCACCTGTTTTCAAACAAGATATTGTTTCTCTGTGGCCAGACATGATTTTTGTAGAATATTGGAAATGAACATCACTGCTTGTATTACAGTGACACTCATTTACAACTATCATGCAATGTCAAGACAAGGAAATACAAACATATACACACATGTATATGACAGACTTCTTTCAATTTCCACTTACCGTATCTACTCACAAAGTTTTGATTAATCGGGTACTATAGAAGACAGTTACCCAAAGGGCCACACAGTGGGAATTAACCTGAAACCATGTGTTTGGGAAGCAAACTTCTTAACCAAACAGTCACATCTGTGTGACACAAGTAGCACACCTTAAATATACACACAGACTTGAAGCTGACTTTTCAGCGGCAAAGCTAAACCTAATTCCATTCCATATATTTCTTGAAGAGCCAAAGATTTTCCTTGAATCTTTGCATCCTGTTTATAGATGAAAATTTCGGTTTATAGATGAAAATTTCAACATTTTGACTAATCCTAGTGATTAAAGTGTTGTCACTCACCATCACAATATCGTGGTTTCAATTCCCAGACTGGGTGGTGTGTTGTGTTCTTGAGCAAAACACTTAATTTCATGTTGTTACAGTCCATCTACTACTGTAGATGAGTCACCCTGGCATTTCATTCAGAGGCAATGTTGTGAGCTCTGCCAGTTATTCATCATGGAAACTGAATAACTGGCCCCATGAGTCTTAGACTGAATGTTCAGGGGTTGTTGTTGATAATGATGAGAAATAAATGAAAAGCAATAGTTTTGTGTGTTTTCCGATGGCTTAAATGGTCCCTCCATATTGTAATTGTTTCAATTTCAATAACACAGTTTCCAATCATGTCAGTTGCCAGAAAGTCAAGTACAAATCGGAAATAATTTTTTTTTTTATTTAAAAAACTACTAGCAACAGAAAATAAACTTCAACAGACAAATGAAAATGCCAAATATTTCATCGTTTCTTTTTTCTACTAGGCTCTTTGGTCTTTTTAAATTGTTCATCATAATTGAGTTCATCTTCCAAGGATTTGTCCTTGGAAAGAGACGGTCTAATATGATGCTGTTTCACCTTGCCAATTTGAGCAGCAAGTTGCAATTCATGTTTTCTTTCAAAAAATGTCAGGATTTCTTCTTTCTCTTGAATCTCGAGTAGTTTGGTTTCGATCTCTTTCCGTTTGGCTGCTCTTTGGTAAGCATCAATTTGTTCCTGTAACAAACGACTTCGTTCTTTGGCCCATAGAGAGAAGTTACTGACCTGTTGGTCAATATCTGCCTGTTCAAGGGCCGGTAACTCTGTGCTGACAATACTGTCTACTTCTTTTTCAAATTGATCGCAGTTTTCGACTACATAACCTCCAGCAATGAGTTGTTCAAACAACGTCTGCAGGCAGAGATGAAAAGATGTTAACGTAGGGATGTAAGTAATTTAATGAATAAGTGAAATATTTAACGAAATGAAATTAAAAATATCAAAGTCAACGTTTTTGATAACAACCCACCACACAAGATCACCTGATACAGACTTCCAATTAATTTAAATTTAAAATCATCTAAATTAAAATTTCATATCTAAGTTCCATGTTAATTTATGTCTCAAGCACCAGTTTTATAAAGGCAAAATCATTTACTGACTTCTTTTATTATCATTATTATTATCAAAATTAATTGAAACAAGGGCAGAAATATGAAAACAAAAAGGTTTAAGTGATCTAAATTAAAAAACCGTCCATCAGCATTTCATAATTTATGTTTCAAATGCCATCTTTGGTATTTTCTGAATTCTTTGTTTTCAGCACAAAGGCAGAGTATTTCAGTTAACAAAAGGGTTCATTCTTAAATAATCTGAGGTGCCAAATTTATATTTTCCCCTTTCAATAAACGTTAAGTGTTGAGGCAGTTGTTACTTAGTTAATTTTAACCCTTCAGCATTCAGATTACTTTGTCCAATGTAATGCTTATTTATTCACATTATTTTGAATTAATCATGCATTATCTCACAGCTTTGAGATTTCAACGATGTCATTGCTTATTTTTAGAATGACATTATAGGATAGGTGTAAGAGGCAGTATTTGTCCAGTTTAAGTATTAAGCAAGTAGGATATGGCTGGTTTAAAGGCTAATGGGTTAAATATTTTCTCTTTGATTCACCTAGTTGTAGAGTTAGTGGTATCACTTATTTGAAGTGGACAAGTGATATTTCAAGCTAAAGATTAAATAAAATTAAGGTCAGCCATGAGCTCCATGAGAGTTTAAACCAGTTTCCATTGTGTAAGTGATTGAGATTACAACAATCTGCTGTATGGGATGTCATCCCAGTTACTGCTAGAACCTATTTACAGCTGAGTGGACTGGGCAATGTGAAATGAAATGTTTTGTTCAAGAACACAAAACACCACTGGTTGGTCAGGGAATCCAAAAGATAAATCCAAAGAGGGGGAAACAAAAACCAAAATAAATAAAACAAAACCTTAAATTTGTCCAAATAAAGTTCCTTCTCTTCAGCTGATAATCTTATTTCTTCCCTGCTGTCATGCTTTCGTAAAAATCCTAATTCTTTCTTGGATAAATTGGGGTCCTTCACTTTGCAAAATTCCAAACACTCTTGAAATTTCTCTAGCTAGAATTGAGAGAGAATATGTAAGTTGACAATTAAAACTCTAAG
>JARUKP010000168.1:0-13334 GCA_029874955.1 Octopus insularis | reverse complement strand
TTGGGTAGCTTTTAAGATATATATATATAAATATACACACACATATGGTGAACTTCATTCAGTTTCCCTCTACCAAATCCTCTCACAAGGCTTTGGTCAGCCCAAGGTGATAACTAGAAGACACTTACCCAAGGTGCCACACAGTGGGACTGAACCGGGAACCAAGTGATTGGGAAGCAAGCTTCTTACCACACAGCCATACCTGCACCTGTGTAGAGCTTTTTGTCTTTAATTTTCATTAATGAGTCACAGTAAATTGGAAAACAGATGCCAAATCTATATTTAATGATGTAGTACTGTGTTGTGAGGTTGTGTCATGTAGCACGGTGTAGTTTTATGTAGTGTGGCATTGAATTATACAGTGAGGTGTCACATTATGCAGTGTTGCGTTGCATTATCTGGTGGGGTCTGTTACCCCAGAAGGCACTTTTAATCAGATATGATCTTTATCCACCTTATAAACATTTACTTATTTTTTGTTAATCCTGACTGAGTAGACCTATGATCAAAAGTGTTCCAACCATAGCCATCTCATCTATTTTTTTATTTATCTATTTATTTATTTAATTATCATGGTCAGACAGAGTTGATTTGAGGTTGAAAAATAACAACACCTATCAAATCACAAAGAGGCAAAAAGTGATAAAAAAAACAAGATATATCACTGATTCAGACAGAACAACAGACTAGTTCAATGGTTCCCTTGGGGATGATGGAAAGATTGGGGGGAGGGGGAGAAAAGGTGGGCGATAATGGAGTGGCCAAAAAGGGTCAATGGATGTAAAAAAAAAAAATGGTTAATTTGCTTAAGTTTTGTGAAATGCAGTTGTTTTGAAGTTGCTTGAGAAAGTGGTCTATGCTTGTGGTGACGAGTGGGGAGAAGGGGTGCTAGGAAAGTGGCCTGGGTGGAAAGAAAGAAAGAAAGAAAGAAAGGAACGAAGGAGCAGAAGTAAGGACTTACAGAATCAATGAAAGATGGTACAAGTTCTAAACGCCTTAGTGTTGAATTTTAAGTCAGCTCTGATCAAGTAGATCTATGATCAAAATGTGTGTCAGCTTTTTTTGCCAAGCATAGAACAGTGGGTAATAGAAGAGGAAGATCCAAGACTGCCAAAGGCCTCTTCCTGGGATGCAGCCATATTGGTTTTTGATTGTGTATAAAAAAAACTAATACAGCTTTCATTTTTTAAAAGCATGTATGATGAAATCTGCAAGGGATTTGTCTGTTATTACCTGCAAGTCAACTGCTAACAGAAACAGATTAATGTTGACCGCCTGATACCGTGATGTTATTATGAAATCAATTGTTGTAGTTGTTTAACCTAAAGATCAAAGGCATTTCAGTCCATAATTGTTGAATGTCCTTTTCTTTTTAAGACTGTAGGGCAAAATATCAAATGAAATTTCACTGCTAATTCTATCAGGTAGAGCAACCACATACAGGCAATCTTCCTAGTTTTTTAATATAGTTGGTGGTGAAGCTGGGGTTTTTTTCTTTTGTTTTGTTTCTTTTCATTCTTTACTGTTTAGTCAGAGAAAGAAAAGTAACCCAACCCTTTTTTTTTTTTTTTTTAATCAAGGCCTCCCTCCAAAACTGGCAGAAGAAAAAATAAAACAAAATTATCTTTAAAGCAGAGACTTGGCCCATATCCTTCCAACAAACTGAACTCTGAAACCACCACCTGAGGACTATACCTCATCAACTTGCTATCTATATTCTGCCAACTTGCTTACCTGTACTTTGCAAACTTGCTGCCTATACTCATCACTCAATTCACTACCAATTTGTTGCTTTGTTTATGTTATCCTGTAGTAATGGAGACTTAGCTACTATTTCTACAAGGATGAGCAACTACATAAAATCTCCTACTTGATGGCTTCAAAGTCGATTGCAGAAATAATAGTAGGGGTGGAGCCAACACGTCCTGAAAAACAAAACCAATTGCAATAGTGGTTGATAGAGAAGATGGAAAGAGAAAGCAGCATTACAACAGATTGGATTTTGAAGGGATTTCAATAACAAATGGGTTTGTCTGTTTTTATTTTTATTTTCCCCCCTTTTTTTTTATATCCTGAATGTAGATAAAGATGCCATAAATTGAAAGAGTAATGCCAACCCAACTACATAAGAGAGCAATATTCCAAAATGAAATGAAACATATTTTAGGTTTTACAAAGGGGTTATTTGAAAAGCCTTAGAAGCTTTGCAAGCTAACAATAAAATAGAAGTAATAATAAATAAATGCTTTTTTTTTTTTTTTGCCTCCTCCTTCTTTAAATATATATCAACTGCTTAAGCCATGTCTGAAAAATCATAACCCAATGATCATAAGTTTAAAATAACTGATTCTAATGATGCAGAGCACTGCACCACTGAATAAAACCAATTACATTAATTGCAGCATTCAATTAGAGATGATTCGTTAAGATGGTTAACATCTCTGACTTGCAAGGTCTTCTTATACCAATATATGAAACAAGAAAAAAAAATAACAAGAACATTTAAAGTCCAGTAGTAATAACGGAAACGAACAAATATTATACAGATACAAATTTGGCATAAACGAACCCAAAGAACCATTCACTGGCAGTACAATGCTACTCCTACTACTACTACTATCACAACCATGCGTTACATAGGCACAAGGCCAGAAATCGAGAAGGCATGGAGTTAATCAATTATATCAATCCTGGTACTCAGATGGAACTTTATTTAATCAACCAGCAAAGAGTTGAAAGGCAGAGTTGATTTTGGTAGGATCTGAACTCAGAATGTGAAGAGCCAAACCAAATACTACAAGACTCTAACAATTCCACCAATCCACTACCCATCTATTATTATTGATGATGATGATGATGATGATAATAATAATAATAATAATAATAGATGCCCGGATGCAGTACCAGGTAGTCACTCTCATGGTTTCTCATCTTAACTGATTGGAAATGCTATGTACATTGTTTTGTCTTGGTATAAAAGATGGGCTACAGCAAATATTCGGCTCAATATCACAGATTTGCTTGTCAGTTGTTTGACCATAACCAGTTGAACATGTCCCTTAGTGGCTGACAATATGTGCATCTCTGATCACGAGCATAAGCAGTGGGCGAGCATCATAGCCATGTATTGAGAGGAATTCTTTGGGGTTTGGATATTTCACCTTTGGAAACATGGGTGTTTTGTTCATCTTCCTTAAACAACTCTTATTCAGGGACCTTTTGAGTGGGATGGGCAACTCGACCTGAGAAAATTCTAACTGGGCCCCACCTGCGAGGTCATACACTGTTTATCTTGATATGAGATCACCGTGTCACATACATATGGTTGTGATGCATGTGCCTGGTGAACCCTTATCAAACGGGTAGTGATGATGGGTATATATGGCTCTGTATATTTGTAGCCCAGTGTCACTTTGATGGCATGTACTGCTCTCTCACTCAATAATAATAATAATAATAGTTTTTAATTTAGGGTCAAAGTTAACAATTTTAAGAAGAGTGGTCTATTACCAGTACATGGTTGGTACTTTGTATTATTGACCCAGAAGAGATAAAGGGCAAAGTTGACCTCAGTGGGATTTGAACTTAGACTGTAAAGTAGGCACTAGAAGAAATACTGTAAGGCTTATTACTTCATTCTGTAATGATACTGCCAATCTACTACTCTGCTGCCACCACTAATAACCTTTTCTACTATAGGAACAAGGCCTGAAATTTTAGGGGAGAGTATAAGTTGATTACATTGACCCCCAATGTTTTACTGGTACTTAATTTATTGACCCCCAAAAGGATGAAAGGCAAAGTCGACTTTGGCAGAATTTGAACTCAGAATGTAAGGACAGACAAAATTTCACTAAACATTTTGCTCAGCGTGCTAATGATTCTGCCAGCTCACCACCTTACTAATAATACTTTGTTAATCACAATGGGTCGAAAAAAAGAAAACTGAGAAGAGTTCAGGATAGTAGTGTAGGAATATAAAGACGTGAACAATAGGAATAACAAATTAAAAAGACAAAGAAAAATTCCCCAAAGTGGCGAACTCCTAAAAGCTACTTGTAGAAACTCCACAAAAACCCTGAACACTGTGGCAAAGCATCCTCTCCCAGCTGTCCTTCTCCTATCTATAAGCACATGCTTAGAAAAGGCTTGTTCACTTGGACCAGGTTCACCACTCTCATCTGTCTTTCAACAGATATACAAAACACTTTATTTCACATTGCTCCAGTTCACTCAGCTGCAGAAATGTGTTGTGATGTTACTGGAGCCAAGCTGTATTGGCCTTTGCCTTTCCCTTGGATAACATCAGTGGTGTAGAGAGGGAAGGCTGGTATGCATGGGTGACTGCTGGTCTTCCATAAACAACCATACCTGAACTTGTGCCCCAGAGGAAAACTTTCTAGGTGCAATCCCAAGATCATTCATGACCAAAGGGGGTCTTTACCCTTTTACCCTTTACAGGGAGGCAGTACTTCCCTCTCCACCCTCATTTTCCTTTCTAAGAAAGACATTAAAAAGTTGATGACCACTTGGCCAAAGAAGCAAGTGTCTGCCTTCAACCCTTTCAATGTCATCCACCAAGGCCTCAAGACATAGACACTGCCTGTGATTCCCAGCCAAAAGAAGACAGTAGGACAATTTTCATAAGGAACTCAACTGATAGCCAGTCAGTAATGCTCAGGCACTGGACGAGTGTGGGCTGAATAGTTTCATTGCCTTGTTTGTATCATGGACAGGCCTTGCTGACTACTTTTGTGCTTGTAGTGTTTATTTTAAACCAGCAATGCCCCCTCATAGCACTGCAAGGCCAGGGATTTTGGAAATTATCCACAGGCCTGGAGCAAAAGTTTTCAGGCACAGACCAGCCAGTTGATTTTCATCAGCACCAAGTTCCCCACCTACCACATTATCCAACTATAGAAAGCTGCAAACACTTAACATCCCAAATGTCAAGTACCCTGACTTGGTATTTGTTTGACCCAGGACTGTAGCTCTGTCAAAGAAGTGAGCAGTGAAAAAAATGCATTTGACAAATAATAATTCGGGTTGTATGGTAGTAGAAAGACCAATTAACTGCTCAAACAGTTTGTATAAATGTATGAATTTGAGAAACCAACCAGCCCATGCTAATCTGGAAAAATGCATGTGAAATGTACACTTTTTTTTTTAAAAAGTGGGAAAAATAATGGTACTGATAATAAAAACTTGATAGAGGGGTTGAACTGGAGATGGAATGATTTATAATTTGTATTCTGATACTGGTGCTGTACTATACATGGTGCTGTCCATGTCCATGACAATTCTCAAATGATCTAATAAGTCCAACTTACTATCAGTTGGACTTTGCTGAGGAAGTCTAAAGCAAATCTAAAAACTAAAGCATGTCCAGTGTTATAACTATTCTCCACCACATACTACCAGAATAATCAAAATATTAATCATGGATAGATGAAATAACTGAGGTAGAGTGTATGATAGAATAATTAAGCTGAGACTAGTCTTAAATCAACGGTTACATCTATCTCTACATATGCTCCACAATGTGGACAGACCATTTTTATGAGGTCTTTTTGCAAGACCAATGTAGTGGGCACACAAACCAGACTGAACATTATCACCAGAAAACAGGATAGACAGTGTAAATGCTAAGTCTATCCCAGGAAAAGAATGTACAACCCAACATAGGCAAAGGGGTGGAAGGACTCAGAGAAACAAACCAATATGGAAAAAAAAGATATGGAAACTCAAAGACCAAGCAAACAGTTATTTAATAACTAATGGCTTTTCATCAATGCAAAATTAATGCCAGCAATATTTGAACTTAGAACTGAACATGGTGAAACTGTGTACTATACTGCAGTTTAATCAGAGGTCCAACTATCTTGGTTACTGACATTTTAAGCATCTAATATCAATTTCATACAACAGTACAAGAGTAGAAATTTTGGATGAGGGTAGAGTAGATCAAACCCAATATTTCATAATACTTGTATAATCAACCCAAGAGATGAAAGGCAAAGCCAAATATCCAAAGAATTTTCTCTGGCACTTAATCAATTCCACCAACCACTATCAATTTGACTCATTCATTTACAATATAATTTTTTCTTCAACAAATCCACTAGTTTATAGGAAATAACAATTGATTAAATCGATCCCAAAACACAACCTGGTATTAATTTTTCTCAACCCAACCAAACAACTATTGAATGTTAGTGTACAGTCCATCAGTTCCAACAATGAGAATTCAGATTATTTGATTACCTGAATTCTTACTTGTTAAATTAGCATATAAATGAAATTAACAGACAGCTATGAGGAATAGTCAGACACAGATGTAGCCATGTGGTAAGTAGTTTGCTTCACAACCACATGGTTCTGGGATCAGTCCCACTGCTGCATGGTGCCTATCAATTTTAGCCCCAGGTCAACCAAAGCTTTGGTAGACAGAAACTGCAAAAAAGCTTGTCATGCGTGAATATATGAACGTGTATGTGCGTTTATGTGTGTATATTTGTTTGTATACAATGGGCCAAAAGACACGCACCAAAACATTTGCCATTTTACTTATATTACATTATTATTATTATCATTATTATTATTCAGTAGTCTTACTTTTATCACATGCTTTCACTGCACTACCAAGCGCAGCTCTGTGTGCCTTGGGTATGTGCTGTGGTTTGTTGTGATGCTCTTATTTTCACTGTATTGAAAGTGTTTTATGTAGGATGTGTGTGACACGTAGCAGTGCTATTTTCTGTATGTTATATATACTTGTAAGTCCTGGTGTTTTTCTTGTGATTATTATTTATCATGTTCATCATGTACAAATACATGTGTATTCATTATTATTTTATTTCATTTAGTTTCAGAAAAATTAAAGCATGTCTTTCACAATTCCTGAGCTCATTGAACTTATTTTGCACAGGACTTTGGCCCACTCTGTATATTATCTATGTGTATGTCTTTATGTATGTGTGTGTGTGTGTGTGTGTGTGTGTGTGTGTGTGTGTGTTTGTTTGTTTGTCCCTTACCATCAATACCTGGTGCTGGTTTGTTTGTGTCCCCATAGCTTAGTGGTTTGGCAAAAGACACTAATAGAATAAGTAGCAGGCTTAAAAAAAATGTGTACTGGGGCTGATTTGCTTGACTAAACCGGAGAGGGGGAGACAAGAGAGAGAGAGGAGAGAGGAGAGAGAGAGAGAGGAGAGAGAGCGAGAGGAGAGAGAGAGAGGAGAGAGAAGAGAGAGAGAAAAGAGAGAGAGAGAGGAAAGAGAGGAGAGAGAGAGAGAGAAAAGAAAGAGAGAGAGAGAGAAAAGAAAGAGAGAGAGAGAAGAGAGAGAGAGAAAAGAAAGAGAGATAGAGAAGAGAGAGAGAAGAAAGAGAGAGAGAAGAGAGAGAGAGAAGAAAGAGAGACAGAGACAGACAGACAGACAGACAGACAGACAGACAGACAGAGAAGAGAGAGAGAGAGGATGAAGGGCATTGATGACCTAAACAGGAATTCAGTTTGGGATGAACCCTGCAAGGAATCCTATCCAGTGCTCAAACACTTCTGCCAATCAACAACTTTAACTGAATACCACAAGGTAATTTAGTCCAAAAACTCTTCTGGCCTAATTAAATTAATATGTCTTTCATCCTGTCAAGGGAAGATGCAATAAATTAAAATACCAATCAAACACTAGAGTTTGATATATAATTGACCGTTTCCACCTAATCCCTACCTTATGTTTCTGGTTTTGTCTTTTATCTTCTACCTTTTACTTGTCTCAGTCATTAGACTGCGGTCATGCTGGGGCACTGCCTTCAGGAACTTTAGTCAAACTAATCAATCCCAGTACTTATTTTCTTTTTAAGCCTGGTATTTATTCTATCAGTCCCTTTTGCTGAACCACTATGTTACAGCAACGTAGACACACCAGCATCAGTTGCCAAGTGGTGTGGGGGGGGGGGGCACCTCAGAAAGAAAGACACACACATACACACACACATGGCAGAGTTCTTTCAGTTTCCGTCTACCAAATCCACTGAAAAGGCTTTGGTCAACCCAAGGCTATAGTAGAAGACATTTGCCCAAGGTGCTACGCAGTGGGACTGAACCTGGAACCATGTATTTTGGGAAGCAAACGTCTTACCACATGGCCATGCTGGTGCTTTGTGTCTAATTTAAAAACAGCTACTGCTCTTCAGACAGTCATGGAAGCTGCTCACTTTGATGTAGAGGAACAGGAAGTTGTAACATGCATTCCTTTTCCAAAAAGCATAAAAGTTAATAATAATAATAATAATAATAAAAATAATTTATTTCATTTTACATTTTTTTTTAAAATAATAACTGTAAAACCAATTCCAACAGGGAATCCAAAAACTGAATTATGGAATCAGCTCACTAAGTAACTTACCAACAGTAATGTAGCATTATATTATAGCATTACCTCCTGCTATAACAACAACAACAACAACAACATGGAGAGAAAAATAAATAGCAAAAGCCTTATCCAACATTTCAACAACTGTTTCCTATACATATATTTTTATATATTTTGTTGTTTTTTTTTTTTTATAATGCTTACTCCACTTAAGCAAAGCATTTCTCACCCTACTTTTTCATAAATAGTATATTTCCCACCCTATTAGGTTACAACAGATTCCATTTGACAAGATTTTGTTTTATTTCTTCTTATTTTTCAAAGAAAGGTCACTGAGGGAGGAGGGAGGCAGCAACTTTTGCTGTGAAACAAATATTTCTGAACCAAGAGTTTTTGGAAGAAACCCACTACCACTACTACTACTACTACTACTACTACTACTACATCAGACTGCATCTCCTTATCACAGACTCAATTCAATTCTCAGGAGTATTACACAAACAAGCTAAGCAGTGGTTTTTAAAAGTTAGTTGTATACTTCAAAGTTCCAACAGGAACAGACTGGGCTGCTCTACACTGTATAATTAGTCTGCTATGTTTATTTATTTATTTCAGGAAACAGTTGAATAGTTAGTATATGGAATGACATATGCCACAGAAGTGACATCAACTCTTGGCAAACAGCAGACAAAGCAGGATTTTCTAGGAAAGATCATTTACACAAGAACGGTTTGTCAAATACCTTTGCCTGCATCCTATGAGAGAGAATGTGAACTCAGCACTTCAAGCCAACTTATCAGTTATAAAATGGACCTCTGTTGCCTGCAGTGAACACCTCCCTAAACTCAACTAAATTATGCTCAAGCTAAATGAGAATGCTTCTATATCACTGTTGAAGCTGCTAGATATAGCAGCCCAATCTATCTTAACTCTTTAGCATTTAAACCAAGCCTGAATAGTGTACCTGACCTATGTTTAAAATGGCTAGGTTCAGTTTCTCACGCCTCCCCGAAAATGTCCATTCTAAAAATAAGCAGTCACATCATTGAAATCTCAAAGATATGAAATAATGTATAATTAATTGAAAACAATGAGAATAAATAAGCATTACATATGACAGAATAATCTGAATGCTAAAGGGTTAAATATGATTTTGATAAAAAAAAATAGGAAGGACACATTTGATAACATAGCCCAAGATAAGTTGTGTCTGAAAAGAAGGGATAGTGAAAGTTAGACTGAACTTTCACCTAATGTCGACTCAATCTGGTTTCACTGGGAACGGGGACGGGACATGCAATTGAGAGGCTAAACAACAACTAAAATCTTGTTTGTTCACACACAGCTGACAGATTGGGCCCCTGAAAGTTAAGGGCTCTGGGTTATTTACACAGCACATAACCAGCACCAACAGAGCAGTGAATCATTTTGGTACCCTAACAATTTAGTCAACCTAAACTGACAGTAATTTTACATAATACTCCTTTGTTTTGAATCACACTTATCTTTTATCTTTAACTTGTTTTAACCATTGGACTACAGCCATGCTGTGGCACCACCTTTAAGGGTTTAAACGAACAACTCAATCCCAGTACTATAGCAGAAGACATACCCAAGGTGCTACATAGTAGGTTTGAACCCAAAATAATGTGGGTGCAAAGTAAGCTTCTGAGCAACACAGCCATGCTAGTACCTATGATGAGACAAATTTCCTCCTGGATAGAAAACTAGTCTATTTGGTTTTCTCAGGTCCATACTGAGTATTCTCTCTCTCTCATATACATATACACACACAGATAGGTAGATATACACGAGGGTGCTGAAAAGTTCCTGACTTTGAGTAAAAGAAAATACAAGAAGGTCAGTTAATTATGATTTTATTGAACATATTCCCTTCTCAGATTCACACGCATACTGCAGTGGTCCTTCAGTTTTTTCTAATCCCAGTAAAAGAACTCAGAAAGCTGGGTCTCCAACCAGGCCTTTTGCGATAACCTTAAAGCCAGGAACTCTTCAGCAGCCCCTAAACACTTATTTTTAATGAACAGAAAGTTACAAAAGTGAAAAGTTTCATGCATGGCACTTATTACTCCTGGTAAAATTGGAACTTGCAACATTGAGCTTAATAACTGCCACATACAAAACACTTGACCCTTGAGTCATATATCTATGTAGATTGTATATATATATATATGCATGTGTGCATACCTAAATGCAGGTAAAGTGTGCTATTGATATTTTCTTTGCAATAAAAGCAGTGCAGTGCACATGACAGGCTACATACTTCTAGCTGTTTAGTCTGTAAGTTAATACTCTAATGACATACTTAGTTGTACATCTCTTATATGCACACAGGTAGGACTAATAAACCTAGTCTTACCTATGGTTGGCATTTTAATCTTTCAAAAGCCAGATTATGCAATATGCTCTCAAGGATAGTGGATATGATTGATGCTACAGGAAGCTTGACTTAGATACTTAACTTCTTTGGTAAGTTAATGCTGTGAGTTATCTTTCTGGGGCTAATGGAATAGTCCCACTGTGTGGAACCCTAAGCAAGTGTCTTATACTATTGCCCTGAGTCAAGTAAAGCCCTGTGGTTGGATTCAGTAAACTGAAAAGAAGCCTGCTCTGTGTGTATGTTTCTGTCTCTTTGCTTTGATATTGCATGATAATTACAAGGGATGTCTTTAGTTAGCACTCTTCCATAAAAACATGTCTAGCCATTGGGGGAAACGCTACCTTACTTGGAAAGAGGTGAGAGTTGGAGACATGGATGGTAACTGGCTGGAGAAAATCTACCACAGAAAATTCTGTTCAATCCATGTAAACAGAAACACAGACATTGAAATGATGAAGATGGTGTTTAGCTCCAGATCAGAGGACTGAGGTGTTCCATACTGCCAAGCTGAGTCAGCTTGAATCAAGATGTAGAAAAGCATATACAGAATGACAGCACGCTTTTCCAACAGCAAAAAGACAATCATTGCAAACATTAATGCAATGCAACCCATCCCACTTATGCATAAAAGACGTATCTTCCTACTTCAGAACCAGGAAATACTTTGACCTCCAGTAACTCTCTGCAAAGCTCAAGTGAAACCGCAATGGAATGCTGTGCTGCTGCTACACACAGACATTCTAAACCATGACATAAGAAAGATCACTCACCAATAACACACATCCAACTTCAAAACACCAAAATGTCTCCTCTTTCACTTTATAACTGTTACTACTACTGTGGCTTCTGTTCTTGCAGCTGGCTACTTTCCTGTCGCCTTCACCCAGGCACACTTTGTTTTTCACTCATTTCACTTCCTGTCACCCATAATGTATTCACACACACACACTGCCATGCAGAGTCTGTCCTACTGCATGACAGCTAGGGCCTTCTACTACAGATCAACCAAAGCTTGTACACTGGATTTGGTAGAGACACATTGAAAGAAAATCATTGCATGTATGTGTATGTGTGTGTGTGTATATATATATATATATATATATATACATATTATCTTTTATTTGTTTCAGTCATTAGACTGTGGCTATATTGGGGCACCATCTTGAAGAACTTTTAGTTGAAAGAATCGACCCCAGTACTTATTTTTTTAAGCCAGGTACTTATTCTATCAGGCTCTTTGCTGAACTGCTAAGTTATGGGGGACATAAAAATGATAACACCAGTTGTCAAGCAGTGGTGGAGGACAAATACAAACACAAAGACACACACACACACATACACACACACACACACACACACACACACAAATACATATACACATACATACACACATACATACATACATACATACTTACATACATACATACATACACACTCACAAACACGCACTTACGTAAATAGAAACATACTCATACATATACACACGCATGTATGTTTAGAATATTCAACTATTTATGATACAAATATGTTCTAACGTATGTAGCTACGGTTTAGTCCCCGGTTCATCATCACCGCCACGCAACACCAGACTGAATAGCCCCCCCCCCCCTCCTCCCAATAATCAATGCCACTCCAACCATACCCATCCCGTCATATCTCCCTACTAAATACATCTGGAATAACTATCTACATCTTTCTAATGCGTTTAATTCTTGTTTGAATGATGATAAGACAACGGCTGTGATTCGATTCGAAAGCAATTTCGCTGCTCTTTCTAGCAGGTTGTGCGACTGCGTAAAGACGGCTTTATTGTCTCGTACGAGATATGTTTGTTGTCACTGCTGCAGATCAGCTGGAGTCGAAACTAATTGATCCTATGTGCAAAGACAATCCAGCCGTGACAATCCCGTCTTTTGCTCATTGCTTCTTCTACCGCGTTTATCTTATGTGTTCTTGTTTTAAGACAAGAGTAATTTTGAGGGAGATATATGTAATGTGTGTGTATATGTACGTATATGTATGTATGTATGTATGTATGTATGTATGTATGTATGTATGTGTGTATGTATGTATGTGCGTTGTATGTACGATGGATATATACAAGTATGTATGTTTGTGTTTTATGTATGTATGAATGTATGTATGTATGTACATGTCTGCGTATAGTCTATGTGTGTGATCTGTGTATATGTATGAGTATATGTATATAATATGTGTGTATATGTACGTATATGTATGTATGTATGTATGTATGTATGTATGTGTGTGTGTGTGTGTGTGTGTGTGTGTGATGAGTGGTAGGGTGAATGGTAGAGCACTGGGCGTGATGTGTTTGTGATGTGTGTGTTCGAGTGATTGTACATGTTCGTGTTAGTGTATGTGTGTGTCTGCGTATGTTTATATATTTATATATGTATGTGCATGCATGTATATACGTATGTATGTATGTATATATGTATGTACGTACGTATGCATGCTGGTATGTATGTATGTATGTATGTATGTATGTATGTATGTATGTATGTATATATATGCGTGTGTATTCATTCATCTGTTTAACA
>JARUKP010000167.1:0-13338 GCA_029874955.1 Octopus insularis | reverse complement strand
GCTTGATTAGTTCAAAGCAATGTGGGTAAAAAAGCATTAATTATGGCAGAATAATGCGAACACTAAAGGGTTAAATGAAAAATAACTGTGACATTTCCAAGCTTGCCTATGTAGACATAAATGTTATCAAAAACAGATACAAAATTGTTGCAACATAATATATGTGAAGAATAAATAAATAGATAGATTAAAAAAAAAAAACACACAGCAATGGTGATTCAGAAATCACTCTAACATTTAAATGATATATTAAATATTTATTGTTTATTTTGTAAAAATTTTGTTTTAGTATATATCTTAATATTATCTCTGCTACTTTGTTGTGAATATCTTTCGTTACAATTTTGTTTTATAAATTATATAAAAATGTCATAATGTAGAGATGAAAAAAAATCATTGTCCTAAAATTGGCACAATATAATCATGTTCACTTGTCCTGGTATAAGTTAGTTCAACTGCTCTGAGTAGTTTGGGTGGCTGGCTGTATGAATGGCAGGGTAGTAGGCCAGCTATCTTGGAACCCTAGAGCTAATACAGTAAACAGAAGTTTTGTGGTAAGGGGAGGGATTAATGAATGTAATGGGGAGGTGGGTGAAGACTGTGGTGAAATGAGAAGTGTGCAGGAAGAAGACAGAGAGGAAACAAGACAGAGGTTAAGATGCTAAACTGACCTTGTTAGTTTGTATTAATATTTGAGTAACTTTTTAATCGCTCTTTTTTTCATTCATATTGAAAAACTTTTGGAAGTCAAATGGAAATTTCTCTCTCACACCACAATCTGTCTATCAATGGCAACCTTTCACTACAATGTGCTTACATCAACAAATATTCTTACTCCTGGATTAGTTTTCTTCTTCATTCAGTAATCCACCCAGCTTAAGAGTACCCTAATCTAAATGTATGTTGGAGATGTTTTGGGTTGGAACAGTTAAGAATCTAAAATGTGTCTTTCACCCACTCAATCTAAAAGTTAATTAAATCCAGGAGTTTTATCAAGACAAACTTTAAAGTAGATTAGAAATGTTTAAATGGCTTTTCTAACTTCATAAAACAAACAATAGCATTTAAATTTAACACTTTATTTTAATAAAAGATTGATAGAAGACTAGAAATCTTCTTTGAGTAGACTACTTCATGAAGTGGAAACTAAGATACATGCTGGTAAGTCATACTCCTAACAAGGTGGTTAATAACGGCAAACAGAGAGACAAATATGAATAACAGAAAGTTAAAGAAGTGATTTTAAATTCTCAATTGCAGTATAATGCTAATAATATAGCCTGAACAGGATAAACTACCCCTATTTTGCAGAGAAAAGTGTAGGTGGTTAGCTGTGGACTCTAAGTCACATCCCCGTGATTACATGTCACGATGCTTTGACCGTACAGACACATATATTATTTTGAAATGTATTTTAGGTAGACTCTAACATTCACAACTATGTTTGTGAATACTTCCTTCTATGTATTTGTACAGTATGCTACTCAGAAAGCATAGCCTAATTACTTATTTTGTCCTCTGTTTTTGGATATAATATTGTCTTAGATGTAAGCAAATAATGATAATAATAATAATGGTTTCAAATTTTGGCACAAGGCCAGCAAGTTTGGGGAGGGAGTTAGTTGATTACATTGACACTAGTACTCAATTGGTACATATTTCATCAACCCTGAAAGGATGAAAGGTAAAATCAACTTCAGTGGAATTAGAACACAGAGCATAAAGATGGATGAAATGCCGCAAAGCAATCTTGCCCAGTGTGGTTATGATTCTAATAATAATCCTTTCTATAATAGGCACAAGGCTTCAAATTTTGGCGTAAGGTGGCTAGTCAATTACATCAACCCCAGTGTTCAACCAGTACTTATTTTATTGACCGTAAAAGGATGAAAGGCAAAGTTAACCTCAGTCAAATTTGAACTCAGAACATAAAGACAGACAGAATGCCACTAGGCATTTTGTCCAGCATGCTAACAATTCTGCCAGCTTGCCACCTTTCACAATAAGGATAATGATAACATTGTTTTCTTTATTCATAATAATAACAATAATTTCTTCTGACTGCAACATAAGACCACTAAGTTTGAGTGGAGGGAATTAGTTGATACCATTGACCTCAGTACTTAACAGGTATTTTTGTTTTATTGACCCTTGAAGGGATGAAAGACAAAGTTGATCTAAGCAGAATCTGAACTCAGAACTAAATAAAAAATCCAATTGTGGTAAGCAAATTACACAAAGCATTTTGTCTGACGCTCTAAAGATTCTGCTAATCCACCACCATTATAATAACCATCTCTTTATTAGCCACAAGGACTTGAAGAGGTACAGAAAACTACAAAGAAATGTGAAACAAAAGGGGGAGGGGTCCAGCATATATGTGTGGTGTGAGGCAGACAAGTTAATTTCTTAAAGAAGGTTTGGATAAAAAACACAAGGAAAATATAATTTGCAGAAATTCAACAACTCGTGGACTAATGTTAATGACAAATGTTACAGAATGTAAATAAATAACAGAGGAAGGGATCAAAGTTTTCTACCTGACTGACATTAGAGAGTTCATAACTTCTAACCCTTTAGCATTCGGATTATTCTTTCAAATGTAATGCTTATTTATTCACATTGTTTTGAATTAAACATACATGATCTCATAGCTACAAGATTTCAATGATGCGATTGGCCTAATTAGGCTGGTTTGAACATAAAACAAAATATTTTATCCTAATGTGGCCAGTTTAAATGCTAAAGGGGTTAAAATTAATGTAAACAATTCATGGTTTTTGGGTGGTGTAAAACCGAGAGATATGCAGTGCCATGCAGATTCTTGTATAGGATATTCAGATGTTGAATACTTTATTTCCTCTTTTCTTTTTGAAGGAATGTTTACAAAGGATAGCATTTGATTCTTCACATTTATATTTGCTGTAATGCATGCATACTGTTGTTGGCAAAATTTCTACTTTGTATCTTTAAATTTAGTGTCGCAATGCTAGTGTTTCCATTGGTTTGGGGTTACTATTAATATTGGTAGGTTTTCATTTTTTCTGAGTATGAAAGGTTATTTCATTTTCAGTTTTCGTTTTGTAAACATGGTGTGAAATATTCATAAGCCAGTGTCATGAAAGAAAAAAATAAACTCTAAAATTACAAACAAACCTTTTCCCCACTTCTTTTTGTTAACTCCAAAAAGAGAAAAACTGTTATCTGTATGTGAATATTTTTGGTAAAAACCCTATTTCAGCTAGTAAAATTGCTTTCTTTGGTGAATGAATTGTAGAACATCTACTCTCTCTACAGTGAATGATAATAATGATTATAATAATAATAAGACAGAGAAAAAAGATGGCTATGGATGACTCATAGTGTTAATTGAGAAAGAAAGCAAATGATGCTGGATCATACATATAGCATGCCCAGCTGACAACAAGGTATACGATAAGGAAGAAAGAAAAGTCAATAGATATGATAGGTTGGCTTGGGAGGTTAAGCAATTGTGGTCACTGAAAAAAGTGGTAGTAGTACCAAAAATTGTTGGAACCCTGGGAACAGTGAGTAAAAATCTTGAGAAGTACATGGAATAAATAGGAGCTGCAATAAGGGTAGAGTACTTGTAGAAAACAGCACTGCTTGGAACTGCTTGAATACTCTGGATAGTGCTCGAAAAATAAGGAGCGTTACCTTAGTTCACTGGTAGTGAACAGTTGACACCGTAGTACATCTTCAGTATTAGAAGCTGTGCAAAGACAATAAAATAATAATAATAATAATGAATGCCCTGATGCAGTACCAGGAAGTGGCTATCATGGCTTCTCACTTTAACTGATTGGAAGTGTTATCATGTACATTGTTTTGTTTTGGTGTAAAAGATGGGCTACAATAAATATTTTGATCAATATCACAGATTTACTTGTCAGTTGTTTGACCATAACCAGTTGAGCATGTCCCTTTAGTGGCTGGCAACATGTGCATCTCTGATCATGAGCAGAAGTAATGGGGAGCATCATAGTCATGTGTTGAGAGGAATTCTTTGGGGTTTGGATAATTCACCTCTGGAAACGGGTTTTTTATCCAACATCCTTAAACAACCCTTATTCAAGGACTTTTTGAGTAGGATGGGCTACTCGACCAGAAGAAAATGCTAACTGTGCTCCACCTGCAAGGTCATGTGCTGTTAATCTCAATATGAGATCATCATGGTTGTTATGCATGTGTCTGGAGTATCCTTATCAGATGGGTAGTCATGATGGGTAGACTGGAGCTTCATATATTTTACCTCAGCGTCACTTTGATGGCATGCACTGCTCTCTCACTCAATAAAAATAATAATAATCCTTTCTACTGAAGGCACAAGGCCTGGAATTTTGAGGTGGGGTGGGGGTAGTTGATTACATTGACCCCAGTATGTAACTGGTGGTTATTTTATCACCCCTGGAAGGATGAAAGATAAAATCAACCACAGTGGAATTTGAACTTAGTATGTAGTAAAAGGTGAAATACCACCGAGCATTTTTGCCCAGTGTGCTAAGTATTGCTACGATAATAATAATGATGATAATAATAATAATAATGGTTGGAAAATTTGCCACAAAGGCAGCAATTTTGTGGGAGGGGCTAAGTCGATTATATCGAGCGCATTGTATCACTGGTACTTAATTTATTGACCCCGAAAGAATGAAGGGCAAAGTCAACCCCAAGGAATTTCAACTCAGAATGTAGCAAAGGGTGAAATACTGTTAAGCATTTCTTCCAGTCTGCTAACAACTCTACCAGCTTGCTGCAATAATAATAAGTCTGCAGTGAATACCAAATGAATGATACTAATAATAATTCCGCAGTGAATACAAATTCTGCAGCAAATACCAAATAACATGGACATGTGACAGTGAGCTGCCAGGAAGATGGATCAAATCTGAAACCATCACGAAACAGTAATTAAGAGTATTCTGCAGTGAATACCAAACAACATGGATGTGTGACAGCAAGCAACTGGGAAGATGGATCAAATCTAAAACCATCATGAAGCAGGAATTGAGAATCCGGAAAAAAATGAAAGAGAACTGTGTCGTAATGTAAGCCATCTCAGGAAATTGAAAGATTTTTCTAATATCGAGGAGTATATATATATATATATATATATATATATATATATATATACAAAAAAAATAGCTTCCCCCAGATGCACCGCTACGGTGAAGACTTTAAGACAAGATCTGAGTAGAATAGAAGCCTGAAAAGTGAAACACAAGATGATAATCTTCCCTTGAGAAAAGATACTTAATCAAAGAGAAAGGATTTTGGACAATAATAGTAAAGTTAAAACAACGTATCATAGCAGTTGCAGGCAAGCTCTCCACAAATAAGAAAAAAATAGATCAGTATCAACAGAATAGATTACTTGAGACAGACCAAAGGAGATTTTGTAACCAAATAAATAGTGGAGAAAGAAGTACTGAAGATTAGAAACTTAATGCAGAAGCTAGAAAGTTCTGGAGTAATATTTGGATAAGCCAGTCAATCATAATGGAGATGCAGCATGGTCAGAGAAAGTGAGGGTAATGAGTGAGAAGCAGCTAGAAATGTACGCAGCATGTGTACTACAGCAGTACTATGTGTAGCTTAAATACTGAGATTGAAAAACAGGGGCGAATTATACCTACCTAATCTACAAAACAATAAAGCATTTTGCATTTTTATGCATAGTAATCAAACTAACCTTCATAATTTTATTGAATTAGGTGCATATTTTGCCATGAGAGAAAAATGTTGCTATCAGTCTAGATTATTCAAGGTAGTCAATGCCTACCTTGCCTGCCTGGCGGTACATCCACTGGAAGCTATGCCAACACTATGGAATAACAACAGAAAAAAGATGGTATAGGCACACGCCAGAAAAGGTCACACAAAATGAGAAAGCAATCATACTCTGGGATATGCCAATACACACAGATAGAAAAATTAAGGCCAAAAGGCCAGATATAGTTGTCAGAGATCAAGAAGAAAAAAAGCATGCTTTCTAATTGATGTATCAATACCAACAAATGACAACGTTTCCCTAAAATAAATGGAGAAACTTCCAAAATACAAAGACCTGGAGATAGAGGTGACTCAAATGTGAAATCTATAAACCGAAGCAATTCCTATGATAGTAGCCGCATTAGGTATGATGAAAAATATATTTAGACAAATACATAACGAAAACACCAGGGCTTACAAGTATATATAACATGCAGAAAATTGCATTACTGGGCACTGCACACATCCGACGCAAGACACTTTCAGTACAGCAACCATAGGAGCATCACAGCAAGCCATAGCACATACCCAAGGCACACAGAGCTGCGCTCGGTAGTGAAGTGAAAACACGCTATAAAAATAAAACTATGTAAGCACTTTATCTGAAATAACAAAAACTTAGGCCGATGTCTTGCATGATCAGGCTTGGAATGTGCCAAAATATCAATACTAACACCAACATCCGAAAATCGAGGAGAGCATTGACGTTGTTTGACATGCTCGAAACAACAGCCGAGTCACAATCAAAACAAACAGAACTATCTAAAAAGCAAAAATCATGCAGTTTATTGTAGTTTTTTCATTCATAACAACCTTAAAAGCAAACGAGATGGTCACGGTTTAAGCATTTTGACCATAGGTTCGTACGTTTAGTCTTAACATGGAGTTAAACGACATAAGTAACCACAAAAGCATTACGAAGACTTAAGATGTTGGTTGTGCATGTATCTGTCTATGCATCAGTGTATGCATCTGTAACTGAGAGACAGACATAATCTCTCTTAAAATGTATGCTTAAAAATTTGTATATAGACATTTTAAATGAACATTTTTTCTTGATCCTTACCAATTAGGATAGTTTTCTTTCACTTGGTATTTCTGTACTTCATTCACTTTCCGTCCTTCTCTCTCTATCTCTCGCTTTCCTCTTTCTCTCCTCTCTCTTTCCCCTCTCTCTCTCCTTATCACTCTCTATATATGCATATGCATACAAACACAGACAGACAGACAGACACACACATATATATACATGCATACACACATGTTTTAATGTGATATTGCATCATAGATTTAATGGCCGACTGTCTTCAGTTCACTAGAAAAAAAAAAAAAAAAACTCTACTAAAAGAATTCAGAAAAAGGAAAACACCATTAATGTGAACAAGAGGAAAATAACTTAAGTAACATCACTGCAGGAGGGATTCATGTGCCGATTTAAATTCTAGTTAGAAAGCAATTTATTTCACACTCATCATTAATGACACGAGAAAAAATATGCACACAATTATTTTTTCACAGTCTCTTATGATTACGTTTAGTCGCCTTGTTACTATGTTTTTTTTTATAGAGAAATAGTTATATGATGTAAGTTTTTTCACTCTCATTCACTTATCATAAGCATTTACTCATGCACATAATCACTCCTATGAAGAGACCCACACTATCTTACTCTCTCATGTAAACATACAGACTTACTCATTCACACACACAAAACGGTTCACAGACACTTACACATACATTCACATATGTTTATTATGTGGAAGTCCCAGGTTGGACCATTTCAAAACCTTTTACTTAACGCTGCTAATGCCTGAGGGAATATCATATAATCTTATAACCCATTTACATTTATCTAAAAGTGTCTCAACGCTTTGGCCATCCTGATAGTCACAAAGCGAAATGTCACTGAAATTACACGCTACTGTCTCAAAAGACGAAAGTCACTTTAATTTTGTCCTCTCAAAATAAAGTCAGTTCCGATAAAATCTCTCTTGCATCTGAGTTGACTTGAGGTTAAACAATTGCAGCAATAATTTTCTACGCATTCTCTTTCTCTGTAATCCACACAAAGTTGAGATTCATTTTATGAGTACAAAAGTATAATGAAAGCTACAAAAAAAAAAAAAACACGTTGATAATGTAAAATAAAACACTTTTGAATCTAGTCGTAAGATATAGTGTATTTGTCCCTATAAATATATTCATATCAATATGAAAAAACTAATATAAATACAGCAATACGAGAGCAATGAACATTTTGTATGTGAATTACTGTGTGATGTATACAGAAAATATTGAAGATACTAAATTACAAAAGCATATTGCAATATTTTACAACAATTTTCATTACAATTGAAATCTAAATAGCATCGCTAATAACGTAATCAGACAAATACAGACAATACTGTGTATCTCGTAACTCTTGTGAAACAAATTATAACTGAAATTGAATACATAATCTTCTTTGTTTAGCTTTCTATTACCAAATCTATACTCTACAGTACGGTTATTTGATGTATATCTCAAAGTATTCCTTAGGAAGACGTAAAATTTATTTTAATCAATAATATAGGAAGAACAATTTGTAATTTCTTACTTCAATAACTTATTTTGATGTCAAAATTGAGCAATTTAATAGTATGACATCAAAAATTGTTTTCAACATTGCTTATTTTATTTTATTTGCAACGAGTTATATAACAAAGATTTAAAATTTAACTGTGTCTCTTAGTTATTACTTCTCGTCATTTACTTTGGGAAAACTACTAAAATGAAAATAACTATGAAAATTTTTATTGTTCACAAAATTGGTTTGTTTTGATTATGTAGAAATCCTATTTTGGAGAGAAAGAATACATTTAGTTAAATTGACTCTTCTATGCCATTTGACGAACTGTGCTTCTGAAAGAAACGCAGGCTGTTGAACAAAACAATACGACAACAAATAAACGCAATACGGTGTGTTCAGGCTCAATTTAACGGTTTACATAAAAAGAAAAGCTAAACACAATATACCTTCTAAAAATAAAATTATGTTACAAAAATCTAAACGATATAAACTACATTATGGCTGGGAGATAACAGATTACTCAAAGTAGCCGCTCCCAGCTTCCATCACGGCCTTAAGTCGGCTCGGAACCATGGCGCATTTATTGGCCACGGCGTTCTAGGGAAGATCTTCACACACTTCCATGATCTTCACCACCAGCTTGGTTTTGTGTTGCAGGCAGACTGGTTGATGTCTTTCGCCATTACGCACCACACATAGTAATCCGTGGGATTACAATCGGGGAATTAACAGACCAGAAAATTGAACTGGTGAAATCGTAAATATTCTCCGACAAAGAGTTGTTACTCTTTCTGAAGGTATAGCGAGGGGACGAGTCCAGCTGCCATACAAACACATATGGCCTTCCGGCCACAACCCTCTCCAAGCAGGCTTTGACCATAGTCTGGAGCAGCTTCACACGGCCTCAGGTTCTCTTCATCAGCTCGCAGATGAGCTTCAGCGCGCTCATGCAGTCAAAAAGCCTACGGCTTTCTGGTCTCCGTTGCTGTGGTCGATGTAACGTCTTACAGCCTCTACAGTGTTCGCCGCAGAGCATTGAGCGGTAGTCATAGTGTCGGTATGTTGACACTCAGCAAGAATCAGTCTCATACAGGTAACTCTTTTCCAGTATGCAGATAGCTTCTAGTCTTCCATGTAAAGATACTGTTTCTTAATTACAAGATTTATCTCTAAGCTACTCAACGCCGTTAATCAATCTGTTCCTGAAAAAAAAAAAAAACTGTGGCATAAAACGTTGTCAGATTTTGTCACGGTTTCTTAAACACCAGTCACGTACATCACTTTGATAAATATGTTTGTATTTGTATTTAGTCGGAATAAAATTGCATCGAAGAAATTTTTCTGCCTTCCAAGACTAGTGTGGTCGGTGTTCATTAATGACCTTGGCAAATTCCTGATCAACATCTACATGAAGATCATGAAAGGGACGCGAACACTAACCCAGGATTTTAGTAACACAATGTCGAGTGACGGGTGTACAAGGTGAACTTGATTGGAGTTGATTCACAACATGGTAGCTATGATAATAAGTTGCTGGTAGACAATTCCACCACAAAAAACTTTGCATTTGGTTTGCTATGAAACATTTTAATAAATTTTGTGAATTATCCTCATGAATTTTATCAACTCGTTGTACGAATTTCGTTTCCTAGTGAACTAAAATTTCTCAACTAATCAAAATAAAAAAACGCAGACGTTTGGTTGTTAGTTAAACAGGCGTCTTAAAATCATTTTAGAACAAAATGCTTAATGAATCAATGACTGCTTTCAGCCTTATCTACTGATGGAAGTAAAAAGAAAACAAAGCAATAAAAACGAGATACATATCATAAAAGTGTAAGAACAGAAAATCGTAAGAACTTTATGATATGAAGCAAAAAAGTATTGCACATGGGAATCAAGAATCGGCAACAAATCAATTCATTAAAGTTGTCATTCATTCTAATCATCGATATTGTCAATTTCTGGTTTGGTTGATTGCACTGCACTTAATATGACAGATATAACTAAGTTCTTATACATATTCTTGTTCTATATTTCCTTACTAAATCTCTTGTGGTTCAACTGCATCTAGATGTTGACATTTTGTTCAGAATTACAGCAGTCAATACAGCCGGGGGCTGGATGAGTTATCTAGACATTTTACTTTGTAAAGGAAAATTATCACAATCACTAGATAAATAGTTCTTAACACAGACTGCAACAGCATTATTTCGGCTATTCTCCAGCCCTCAAAGCTTATTCTAACTACTTATTAACTAACTATTTATATCTAACAGTAACCATACTTTAGTATAGCGCTTCATTTAGAAGTGTAACTGGCAATCCATAAAATTAACTAAACGCATCAGTAGCTTTAGTATATGAAGCTTAATGTGAATTATGTGAAAAAGGCGAAAGATTTTGCATGACAGTGTCAAAAGGATAAAGGTCAATTAGACACTGAACCAATTAATGGTTCTCTGTCTAAATAATATGTTTAACCCTTAACGGCTTAGACCATCAAAGTATAAGTTGATATAAAGTGGCAGAATGGCTCACTGATCAAATTAGAAGCAAGATTCTTCTATAAAGTTGAGAATGTATTAAGCAGTTCATATTGCAAAATTACTTCAGCCTATGCCTTGTGCAGATGCTCAAAAAATGCAGTTATATCGCCCATTCACACCCTTACCACCAACATAGCTGTCACTATCAAAAACTCGTTCATCCCTAACATCAACACTATTACCACGGTTAGAAATACCAGTTAGACAAGGAAAGAGTCCCTAGTCTATTGACCTATTTGCTAGAAATAACTGCTAAATGTACTACAAATTAAATCATACCATTTTTAAACAAAGACGAGTACACTTCACGATGCATTGCATAATAGAAGTAAACTATATTTTCACAGCTGGTATGTTTTCATATCTGACTGACTTGTGGCTAAGCAAAGCAAAACGACTCACATTCTCTCTGCCAAAGCCACCATATGAAAATGGAGTCCGAAGGGGATAGAATGGCATAAGAAATAGTGTGCTGGCGGAAAACTAGTTATTATGAAGAGAAAGTTATGGTCTTCGTGGATATCCTCTTTAACAAATATCATGTTTAAACCCTAATTGGTGACCAGAGCGATATTTGTATGCGCAGAATGTCCAGTGCGTTATTTATATGTAATCTACTGTAAAGTCATTTTTTCATTAGTATCAAGCATATGTCTTTTTTCTAAGATGATATACCCTCAACTGGCATATCTTCGCGTAAAGAAAATATCATACTGTGTTGTAATGATGGTTAATGAGGTCATGTAATATATGCGATATGCCTGATGTATTATTGTTTGTATAAGTATATGCATATGCATGTCTATGAGTGTGTGTATTTATATAAGCTATAATTAAAGTTTAGATTTAAATTCTATAATCTTAAATTTAGCATTCAAACCGTATCTTAGTTATATCTCTGGTAATAAGCCGAAACTATGTACATATGAGTGTATGTGTGTGTGTGTGCGTGTGTGTGTGTTTGTGTTTGTATCTGTGTCTGTATGTGTATGCGTGTCTGTGTGTGTGTTTCCCCCCACCACCACCACCATCACCTGACAATCGTTGCTGATGCGTTAACGAACCTGTAACTTAATGGTTCGGCGAAAGTAAACGATAGAATAAGGACTAGGCTTACAAAAAAGAAATAAGTCTTGGGGTCACGTTCTTTGACTAACACCCCTCAAGGTGGTGCTCCAGCAAGGCCACACTCAAAACAAATAAAAGAATAAAAGAAAAAATATATATATTTGCTCTAGAAGAATTTTATAGAGTTTCTAAAGAACGGGAAATAATTATTTGTTGAAATATCTCTAAGCACACATATCAATTTATCAATAATAATATGAAAATATTGTGTTGGAAACACCTTTTGGATAGAAATATTCGAAAGCTGCCGGTGGGGCTCGAATCCACGTCACCTGAAGAGATATATTTGTGTGTGTGTATGCGTGTGTATTGCGTGTTTGGCATAGTGAATACCAATGAAATCATGACATTCATGCCTTTTAGGCAATGCACTCGTTATTAAGTTGTGTAAAGTGTTTGAAATTGAAGTAGGTAACAAGCTCACAGAAATACTTCAACTAAAGCTCATTATCATAACTGCAAGCCTGGAAGATACTCATTCACATATAACAACATATAACTAAACAAAATCGATCCCCCACTTTGAATTCCCCGTCTTGTAAATAATACTGCGCAACAATGGAATAGAATATATAAATATTTGAAAATATTGAAAGGCACTTTTCAGTTTATCGTTAGTTAGTTTCGTAAACACCCACGATGAGTTTCAGAAAATTTCCGCCTTCTGTCACGATTGTTTATTTAGTTATAGATCTCTTGGTATTCCTTGCTAATTAATAGTCAACAGATGAACACGTTTCTGCTGACTAAAATCCTTACAGCTTAATTAAAAGGAGAAGAAAGTAAGTTGTTAGAAATGATTAGCTTACAAATAGTTTATCAATAATTTATTTTAATTTCTTTGAAAAAGAAATAGTGATTACGTTTCTGGTAATAAAAAAATAAGTAAAGCAAAATGATGGTATAGAGTAATTGCAACAGTAACTAGATCCTTAAATTACGATTTAGAGAAATATGTAGAAAAATAAAGAATGTTTATCTTTCACATGAATAATTCTTCTTTGATAATGAACAATGAACAAGAATATAATTTAAAAATAGGTTGGAGAAAGACGATTTTAAATGCTAATCTCTTATTACGATATTCTTTTGTTAGTATATGCAACATCTTTTTGAACTGCTGAATTACTCTTTGATTTTTGTCTCTCCTGGCCGTAGGTGGGCCGCGTTTTGTTTCTAAAGTCATACAATGTCTCTGTATTTAGAAATACCGGATTCTTTTTAATGACCTACGCTAGTGCATGTGCTTAGCTTTGATGCAAATTGTAATGCATTCAACTATCGAAAAAAGTATAAAAC
>JARUKP010000166.1:0-13349 GCA_029874955.1 Octopus insularis | reverse complement strand
TTCATTGTCTCAGTATATATATATATATCGTAGAACAAGATTACCTTGCTCCAGGATATATTTCATCATGTCCTATATTCATTTCTGTCAGATTCACACCTGTTACAGTGTTTTACTATTAGCTCTACCTTCAGCATATTATGTAACTGCCTGAAGCTTGCTAAAAACCTTGATTCATTGCACTACATTTAGTCCAGCCTGTAGTATGTCAAAGAAGACATTATATGTCTACTGAGAGGTGTTTCTACTAGTGTACTTGTTCAATAGACTCACTTGCTTGAACTTAATTTAAAAGTAAACGTTAACTAGGGTTTAGCTGTAGTGATATCTGGAATTGTGTATGTGTGTGGTGGGGATAAGTTACGAGATTCATATCTTCCTAAAGATCATTATCAGAGTAGGTATAGTTAACTGCAATTTAGAATTGATCAAAGGTTACAGACCATATTTGATGGGAATGTATCACTAATACTATAGTGCTCACTGCTCATCACTGCTTGTAAAGCCAGGCTAATTAGATATCTAAACTGATTCAATACTGCTGTTAAGTGTTGATGTTTAACTATAGTTTATATATGCATTTAGGGAGCAGTTGTGGGATTGGATGTTAAATATTCCCTTTGCATTGATTTGTATCAGTTGAAACTGTTAATGTTTGTATTTATTGTATGCACTGGCTTAGCATACAAAGGCATGACTCAACTAGATTTATCTTATGCCTGTGAAAAGGTAGTCTAATATTGTATCAACTCTTCTACAAACTTTCTGCATTTACAAACAAGTGCATACCTGTTTGATTATGTGATTAATTTCTGTTGGATCTCCTTTCTCTATTGCTTATTGAATAAAAAACAAGTTGCAATGGGAGTTCTTCAGGCACAAATCAACTCTGCACTGCAAATAGCTAAAGATTTGTTAGACAGTACACTGCTTTTTACAATAGTGATACGTATCTATTTCACAGTACCTATTTATAATGTAGTTAACTGAGCCAGTGAAACTTGGCTATCAACACAGTGGTTACACATTGACTATTACTCTGCTGAAGTGATACTCTGTCAATTTAGTATGTTCTGACTCCAGTTATCTCTTTTGGAATATAATAAAAAGATTTGCTTTAACATATTAACTTGGCAGACAGGAAACACCTTAATTGCTTGGAAACAATACATAATTCGATGGTGGTCTGGTATAGTGTGGCTGGACTTAACTTGACTTGAGTGAGCCTCGACTTGTGTGCAAATAAAATCTCTCCTAACTTATTCTTAACCCTTTAGCATTTAAACTAACCATATTCGGCCCAAATATTCTACCTGTTTTATGTTTAAACTGGTCAGATCTGGTCACTCACACCTATCCTACAATGTCCTTCTAAAAATAAACAATCACATCATCAAAATCTTGAATCTATGAGATAATGTATGATTAAATCAAAACAGTATGAATAAATAAGCATTATATTTGACAAAATAATCTGAATGTTAAAGTGTTTAGATTATACATTCTTGTAAGAAAGAAGGAAATATTAGGTCTAATATTAGTTGAACTCAGAATTTAAAAGAACAAAACTAATTACTTTAATGCATTTGATCTGCATATCTGACACATTAAGCCACCTCCATTACTCTTAGCTCACTTTATAATTGAATGCTTTGTTAGCTTACATTGCTGAGTTCAAATTCATTTGCAAACAAAACAAAAAGGAGAAATATCTTCCAAATGCTTAACACCATGATAGCTGGAATAGTTTTGATGAGTTTTTTTGTATGATGAACTGTTTTACATCACTTATCACATGGTTTCTATTTATATTTCATCTGTTTCTTAACTTAGAAAGGGAACATTTGTGTGAGTGTTTTGTTTTTTGTATTTGGCATTTTATTAAATCAAGCTTAAACACTTTTAACTTGAATATTTTAGTTATACACAGTTGAGTGTTGGACAAGCTGTGTGTATAGAAACACAATCAGTTGACCTAAATTTTTATATGACCTTAAGGATCTTTGATCAGTTGTGGTGGGTTGAGACACAAAGCTGACCTTGACTGTATTTGAACAAAAAAATGTAGAATGGTAAAATCAAACAATGCATTATGTTCAGTTCAATACTCAACTGTTTCTGCTCCTCCAGTGCTCTCACTTGTAAAGACCCCCTTTGGTCATGAACACACCATGGGATTGCATCTAGAAAGTTACCCTCTGAGGTACAAGTCTTGGCAAGGTTGTTTATGGAAGACGAGCAGTCACCCATGCATACCAGCCTTTCCTCTCCATGCCACCGATGTTATCCAAGGGAAAAGCACAGGCCAATACAGCTTGATACCTGTAATGTCGCAACTCATTTCTACAGTTGATTGAAATGGAGAGGCATGAAATAAAGTGTCTTGCTCAAGAACACAACACACAACTTGGTCCAGGAATCGAACTCATGACCTCATGATTGTCAGCCCAATACTCTAACCACTGAGCCATGTGCCTTCACAGATTCACTTGCACTATATGTATAATTTCTTGTTGTTTCTTACTTCCCAGCCAACCCTGACTGGACAAACCTCTGATCAAAGATATTCAAGGTGTCATTAGCTTGTCTTTATAGAAGTGTCTTAGACTACATTATCTAATGTGTTCCTGTCTTATTTAAGAGAATAGGGTGGTGAGTCTCATCTTTTTAATTTTATGGCATTGTGAAGGTTAAACAAAAAATTACTGGCACATTTTTCCTGGAAAGTTTACTACAAACTCTATTTCAAAGTTAAAAATTAGGGAAACTATATTGTTAACTATTGTTTACCTTGTTTAATTAATCATATCCCTGCCTTTTATTTTTTATTTGTTTCAATCACTGAACTGCAGTCATGCTGAGATGTAGTTGAACAAATTGACTATAGTACTTATCTTCAAGTCTGATATTTATTCTTTTGATCTCTTTTGTGAAGCTAAGTTATGGGGATGTAAACAAACCAACACTAATTGTCATGCGGTAATACACATACACATAAGTCTATATACACACTCATACACACACACACACACAAGAAGTTTCTACACTGTTTCCATCTACCAAATTCACTCACAACATGTTGGTTAGCCCAGGGTTATTGTAGAAGACACTTATATGGTTGCAAAGGGAGCTTCTTAGCCACACATCCATACCAACATTCTGCAGTACACTGTTTGTGATCCATTGCTGTAGGGTATGATTTCAGGGATACTTAGCTGCTATTTCTAATAAATCCAGTAACTATGTGGAGGCTCTCTCATTTGCTGTTTTGTGATGAAGTGAATGTTGGTTACTATATATATAGTAGGTCCCAATTCTGGTGACTTGGAACTTGTGTCATTGTATGTCAGGAATTTTAATAATCCTGCTGAATTAGAATACTTTATGGTGAATCTATTGTAATCTTTTTGTGTTAGTTTTATAGTTTGTATAGTATTGGGCTTTTTTCATTGTCTTTGTGATTGTTTTTAATTTTGTATGTATTATAGTGTGGAATTCTCATAGAAACTTCACCATAGTTGAACATCATTGGAGACAAGTCTTGTGCTCATACTTGACATTAAACATTTTGTCCAGGATTGCATCCTTCTCACATTCTTTCACTGTTCACTTTTCTTGCAAACATTGCCCTACAAATTAATGTTCCAAACGAACATTTAATAGCATCAGTTTCATTAGTCTGATGGGTGGGGGACATACACACAGAGAAAAGGTCATGGTTACTAGCTTTCTTTGCTGTGTAACTTGTACATCATCATCATCATTTGTATACCCACTTTTCCATGCTTTCTGTGGGTCAGATGGAATTTTGTTGAGTTAGATTGCCTATGATCAGATGCCATTACTGTTGCCAACCCTTACTTTTTCTGAAGTAAGGTAATATTTTCCCATTATTAGACATGTTGGGAATGATGGACATCATTTGTATGATGGTGACATTCATTGTTTACAACAATCATGCAGATATAGTAACACATGCATGCATACACACATACACACACACATGGGAGGCTTTTTTCAGTTTTCATCTACCAAATTCACTCAAAGTTTTGGTTAGCTTGGGGCTATAGTAAAAAAAACACTTGTTCAATGTGCCACACAGTGGTATTAAACCCAAAACTTTGTGGTTAGGAAGCAAGCTTATTACACATTTATGCCTATGCTTACATATTTTTTATTAAAAATCTATCCGCTCACTTATTGCTGTTAGTGTTTCTACGTGGTATGTCATCATCATCATCGTTTAATGTCCGTTTTCCATGCTAGCATGGGCTGGATGGTTTCACTGGGGCCTGGGAAGCCCGGAGGCTGCACCAGGTTGCAGTCTGATCTGGCAGTGTTTCTACAGCTGGATGCTCTTCGTAACGCCAACCACTCCGTGAGTGTAGTGGGTGCTTTTTATGTGCTATCATCATGGAAGCCAGTCAAGGCGGCGCTGGCACCAGCCACATTCAGATGATGCTTTTTACATTCCACCGGCACAGGTATCATGACTACAATTTCCATTTGATTTTCATTTTAATGTTGATGGACTTGACGCAATAGGTCTCCTCAAGCACAGCAGGTCACCTTACGATCCAAGATACTTTTGAATGTGCTGGGGGCTGGTTATGCGAAACTGGTGAACTCACTTTATTTGCTGGGTCTTCGCAGTCACAGCATATCTCCAGAGGTCTCTGTCTTTTGTTATTGCCTCTGAGGCCCAACGTTGGAAGGTCATGCTTGACCATCTCATCCCATGTCTTCCTGGGTCTACCTCTACTCCAGATTCCTTCAACTGTTTGGAAGTGACACTTCTTCACGCATCTCTCCTCATCCATCCATAGTATATGACCATACCAGTGCAAACGTCTCTCTTGCATGCCACATCCTATGCTTCTTATGTCCAACATTTCTCTCGGCACTTACACTCTGTCGTGTGCGCACACTGACATTACACATCCAGTGGATCATGCTAGCTTCATTTCTTTCGAGTTTATGCATGTCCTCTGCAGTCAGGCCCATGTTTCATGCTGTGAAGCATGGCAGTTAGCACACATGCATTGTACAATCTACCTTTCACTCTGAGCGAGAGGCCCTTTGTCGCCAGTAGGGGTAGAAGCTTTCTAAACTTTGCCCAGGCTATTCTTATTCTAGTAGTAACACTCTCTGACCATCCACCCCCACTACTAACTTGGTCACTTAGATAACAGAAGCTATCAACTACTTCTAGTTTCTTCCCCCTGGAGTGTGACGGACTCTGTTTTCTGAGCATCTGTGGTGTTTATTGCTCCTATGCATCTGCCGCACACGAAAGCTATCTTCTCGGTTAATCTTCCCTTGATGTTGCTGCACCTCTTATGTGTCCATAGCTTACACTGGGTACATTTTATGGAGTTTCTACTTACACCTTTTCTACACATCAAGCAGGGCCACTTACCTGATGGGGTGTGTGTGCAGCATCTATTTTGGCTTCTTGATTTCTGAGTTGAAATCTCATTGCGGTCAATTTTGTTTTTCACCTTTTCTAAGTTGAAAAACATTAATACTCTAGGGCAGTAGACTGACAGAATTATTAAAGTATCAGGCTAGTTACTTGCAATAATTGTTCTAGCACTCTGTGATCTGAGTTCAAATCCAACTGTGACCTATTTTGACTGTTTAACTTAGTGTAACACCACTATTTAGTGTAACACCACTATTTAGTGTAACACCACTATTTAGTGTAACATCAACACTCTTGTGTGTCTTTAGTGGAGATAACTGTTTTGTAAACATTTGAGCTAGGTTTCTATTTTGAGGATGCCTTCCTTCCTCTCTTCTCCCCATCTTGGAGGCCCTGTAAAGGGCCAGGAACATTGCCCCTCTATTTTAACTACTTGATTAAAAAATGTGTGTGTGTGTGTGTGTGCATATAGAGAAAGATTTATTTCTATATAGGAAATATGAAAATGCTTTGGGTCAATGTATCATGTACATTTTTAATTTATTGATTTATTATTTATAGGTTTCCGAAGCTATATAATTAATCTTTCTTAAAGAATTCTGAAATCATTTCTCATTTTACATTTGATATGTACAAATGTTTTCATTATTCTAAACATTTTCACATGTTTCACTTAGCTCTTTGATACTAACCAACCAATGGCTGCCCTTAGTTCTATGAGTGGTTTACCCCTTTAGCATTCAGAATTACCCTATCAAATGTAATGCTTATTTATTGACATTATCATCATCATCATCAAATGTCTGTTGCCCATGCTGGCATGGGTCAGACAGTATGACCTGAGCTGGCAAGCTGGGCGGGGCTACACCAAACTCCAATTTGGTTAAGCATGTTTTCTATGGCTTGATGCCCTCCCTAATGCCAACTACTTTTCAGAGTGTGCTGGGTGCTTTTGCATGACACCACACAGACGCTTTTACATGGCACCACACAGGTACTTTTATGTGGCACCGCATGGGCTCTTTTACTTGATGCTGCACAAGCGCTTTTACATGGTTTGTGCAGTGTCACTTAAAAGGGCCTGTGTGGTGTCATGTAGAAGCACCCATGCAGCACATTGACATTATTTTGAATTAATCATACATTTTCTTGTGGCTTTTAGATTTCAATGATGAGATCTTTTCTTTTTCAGAACACCATTATAAGATAAGTGTGAGAGGCTGAATCTGGCCAGTCCAAACATAAAACAGGTAGAATATTTTGGATGGATATAGCTGGTTTAAATGCTAAAGGGTTAAAGTCATCTAAATTCATATTAATTTATATTTGAATTAACAACTGAATAATGACAGTTATTTTACTAAATTCTTCATTAATTTCAAAATTAATTGAAACAAAAGTAATGTATTTCAACAGAATTGTAGTAGATGAAAGCTACTAATACATAAGCAACAAATATATCATCCCTCAAGCTATTCTTGCATAAACATTTATATTCATTGATGGAATAGAACTAGAAAAGACAATTTAATGTAATTTTAATACAAATGCTTATATTTTGAAATTTCAGAATAAATAGCACAAAGAACAGTGCTGCACATACATGACCTCATCTCACATTAATACACTCCAGATTGCTGAGTCTACAATGATTCTTTTGTTTTGACTCTATTGATTGTGTGTGTGGAGGAAGTAGAGGAACAGTAAAGTGAATGAGCTAGAAATCATTGATGCTCATGAGGTTATTCACTCATATAAATCATGGCTATTAGTCATTTAATTTTGTTATTATTGTTTATCAGCAGGTTAATTCTAATCTATCAGACCTTATAATCAAAGGCAGTCCAGCTATAATTATTGTCTTTTTGGGAATAAGAAGGATTATATTACCTAGTCTAATGTAGTTTTTTTCACAGCCTTTAAGTTAGTAGGGTGTAATATAAAAGGAATGTTTGACTGCTGTTTCTAACAGGTTGTGCAATCATAATGATCTTGGTTCATTTATAGCTTCATTGTGTCTTATGAAGCTATAGATCCTCATCTAAAAAGTTCCTCTCCATTGTTTGTGCCTGAGCAAGGTGTTTTTATGGAAAACTAGCAGTTAAGCAGTAGCAACTCTAGCTTTTTCATGCCAGCACTGTTAAAGAAAAAGCAAGGCCAATGTCATCAAAGAAGTTGCTGTCAGAATACAGACATGGGAGATTTATTGCATTGTGAACATTTTGACTTAGAGTTGTATTTTCTGTTCAGGGCTAGATAATATATCAATTCTTAATTTTTGATAATCTAAAAAGCACAAATATATGCTGCATTATTATGAAAAAGGCACTGATACACTGGGATATAAGGAAGTGTAGTTAAAACCTCACTTTACAACTATGTATGTTCAAGTTCAGTCCCACCATATGACATCTTTGTCAAGTGTCTTCTGCTACAACTTTGGATTGAGCAAAGCCTCGATAGGGGCTTATTGAAGAGACTGTTCTTATTCTTGGGTAGTAGACTTAATTTATTGCTCAGTTCTTCATCCCCTACCTTACCCTTGAGCTTGGTAGAGGTTGGTATGTTTACACTTCCACCTGATCCTTGGGTCAGATGGTGGTGTAAACACTCATGTCAGGCATTTGGTCTGAGGGTAGCTTTCCCCTTTTCTCTTACCAGTTGTGGATGTTCTGAAAAGGGTCATGGGAGCTGCACTTCCTCTTGAGCCATATACTCCTCAGTATGTGTGTGCACACGTGCACACACACACACACACACACCAAATAAAAACTACTAGCTTACATCATATGTAAACAAGCATAAGTGTGTTTTTGAAGCAATGCTGGCAAATTTTTCTGCTCTTAAAAGTATTTTATCCTTTATATATACTGTTCAGTATTTGTGTTGAAAAAAATTATTTTTCTATTTGTTCTGCTAGCTTACAGTATCTTTTCCCTGTCTTCTTTCACTTTCTGCAGTGGTTTTGATCCTCTGGTATAGCAAACTGTGTTTTCTCTGCTCACTCAAGTTTAATCTTTTTGTCTTTCTTATTTGTGTTGATCTTATTGTTAAACTCTCTTCTCTACAACTGTAACATTCCAGAACTTCCTCTCTATCCATATATTTCCTACATTCATCAACATTAAGTTCAAGCTCTACATTAGCAATGTTAATTTACCCAAGGAGAGCCTGCAAGGGTTATGGTTGAGTATTATCTATCACTCATTTATTAAATATAAACTCCTTCTTAAATCCTGTGGATTATTTTCTCCTATAATCATAATTTTGTTACCTTAAGTCCAGTTAGATTTCACTGATGTCCTTTCAAACTGAATGAGTTTTTTGACATGATTTAAAGCTAAATATTAGTTTTAGAGGGACACGTTTACGGTACTTACTTCCCAAAATCTGGTCCCCAAGATCAGTAATTTATTTTATCCTTTTTTGTAAAATTTATTACATTATACATGAGTATATGTGGTAATTGATTTGAGTTAAGCACACATTAGGGAGTACTGTATTAAACTTATGACAGAACGTTTTTATTTTTTTAAGAGAAGGATTATAGTTGATAGAACTGACCACAGTATCTTATTGGTATTTATTTTGATATGAACGGGTCACTGTTAATGTCTTTGTGTATCAATGGTTGAACAGTCCTTTGGTACACAAGTAGTCGGTTGAACAACTAGGTGCAGCCCTAAATCCATCTTTCCAGTTATATTAGGTTTTTCTACTTCAAAAGTGGAAGAAAAAGATGACTGCGTTGTTGTTTGAACTCAGAACAGAGGAATGGAGAAAATTAAAAGATAAAATGCTTTAGTTTGGCGCTCTACTGACTCAGTCACCTCTCTTTTCTTTAACACACATAAACTGATTAGTATTTTTGTTATGTTCCTTTATTCTTTTAATTGTGTCTGTCTTTGGACTACAGCCATGCTAGGCATTCCTTTGAAAGGTTTAGTTGGTCAAATTGAACCCATTGCTTATTTTTAAATCGAGCATTATTTTTTAGTCCTTTTTCCCTGAAACATTAAATTATAGTGATGCAACCAAACCAACACTGCTTGTCAAGCTGTAAGAAACAAACACACACACACACACACATGATGGGCTTCCATTCAGTTTCTGTCTACCAAATTCATTTGCAACAATTTTTACAATTGAGCTTTGAAACCATACAGTAGACAAGTATCATCATTATCATTTAATGTCCATTTTCCATGTTGGCATGGTTTGAATGGTGTGACGAGATGGCTAAGTAGAAAACTGCATCAGACTTAACTGTCTATTTTGGCATGGTTTTTACAGCTTGATGTCCTTCCAAACATAAACCACCTTATAGTGTAGACTGAATGCTTTTTACGTGGCACCAGCACTGGCAGGGTCAGCAAGTATTCCTTTGAAAAGGTTTGTGGGTATTGGAGGAAAGGGAGGTGGCCTTGTATCATCAGGTGATGAGAGGTTTAAGTGTGACAGAGGAATGGAAACGGGTGTCTTGCTGTAGAGGAGATACATGGTTACCCAGTCAGAAGGAAGAGAGAGCAAGAGTGTGAGGGTGCAAGAGAGATAGAGCAAGAGTGTGAGAGTGCAAGAGAGATAGAGCAAGTGAGAGATGGTGGTGAAGTGCCAGGGCATACCGTTCTATTCTAGAACAGTGATATCCACTAAATGGTTAACATCCCAACATATTTCCCTTTATGAAGAGTGGATAAAAGATTAACAGACAGACTGATTTCAGCAGTGACTGCAGATTAAACAATTTTGACAATATAATGAAAACCAATGCATTTTTCTTCTATCACTAAACATTTTCCTGTTAACGTTTAATAATCTTATCGTATGTTTAGTGACTGATAAATGTCTAATCACTCATACTTGTGGTGATGTATTCCATATCTGATTGAATCAGAGAAGCCTTTTTCAAAGGCCTTGTCTTTATAAAGTGTACCTTGGACCTGTCACTATGATGGAATTCATCTTCCTCTTGTCCAACTCTTCAAAAGTTGTATTGAGCATTGCAAAAGAAGGAAAAAACAAACTCATTTCAAGTACTATTACTAATTAGAACAGCAAGTACCTATATACAGCTAAGTAGACTGAGCCAGTTGAGGATGAAGTGTGAATACAATGTAGAACTTCATATCTGCTCTGACTGAGCAGACTTATGGTCACAGACATTCCAGCAGACCACCCTGTTTTATATTTTTTTCCTGTATATCTCTGACTACCTTGTTCAGTATACCTGACCTTTCTTAAGAATTTAGTGTGTGATTCCAGGGAGATATGGCTACTATTTCTAAGTAGTTAGGTGACTGCATAGACGGTTCCTTTGTTGGCTTCTCTTAAAATTTTAATATATGAAACGCACCCATGCCAATGGCATGTTAAAAAGGTACCCTGTATACTCTGTGGAGTGGTTGGCATTAAGGTCATCCAAGCCAGAACAAACTGGAGCCTGGTGCAGTTCTAGCTTACCAATTCCAGTCAAACCGTCTAACCCATGCCAGTATGGAAAATGGGTGGTAAATGATGATAATGATGATGAGGCACTTGGTTATCATTATTAAGATAGTGAAGAATTTATGTAAGAAGATCCAACTTCTCCATTTAGCTGGTCTAGTGATTAAATGGAAGTTCCCACATTGTCTCCAAGTTTTCTTCTTTAGTTAGTTACTGGTGCCAAAGAATCTATTTAAGCAGAAATGAAGGATGTAAGGGTGATTAATGATAGCAAATCCAGTGTAATGTTAGATTAGAAGGCATTTTGAATTTCTTGTTGAACTAGTTGACAGGATGTAGGAATTGTTTTCAATAATTTACCAAACCGGTAAAAGAAAACAAAGTGGTTTGTTTTCATATGACCTCTTCCTTTCCAGCAACCTAAAAATTAGGAGTAAACTAGTGATGCCACATACCAATTAAAAAAAACTTGTTTTGTACTCTTTTTTCCGACCTTTGATCTTTTATATGTTTGTTCTCTGTGAAATAACAAGAACTTAATGTTTTAAAAAATGTACCTGGGAAAAAAACTGCTATTATCTTTCATTATAGCTGCTGGCATAGCTGTGTGGATATGAAACAAGCTTTGCAACCATGTAAGTTCAGATTCAGTCTCACTGCAGTACCTTTGGGCAGGTATCTTCCACTATAGCCCCAAGCTGACCACAATATTTTGTGAATAAATTTGGTTGATGGAAACTGTAGAAGTTCATTGTGTATGCATGTGTGTGTGTCTTTGTCTTGACAGCATGCAACAGTTGAAGATAAACATCACCATTTGCAAACTTTTGTGAAAATGTGTCTGATCTCAGGGAAATATTATTTGAATATTACTTGGCTTTGAAATAGGTGAGGGTTAGCAACAGGAAGTGCATGTAGCTACAGAAAACCTGCCTCAATTAATTCTGGTTCATGCAAAGATAGAAGAATGGGTGGTGTTAAAACAATGATGATGCATGAATTTACAATATTTTCAGTATTCTATAGGAGATAATATTAGAGTATATTATGTGGTATATCTTTTATTTGTTTGAGTCATTGGACTGTGGCCAATGAAGTAAATCAACCCCAGTACTTATTCCGTCAAACTATTAATTGTAGGGACATAAACAAACCAACACCAGTTGTCAAGTGTTTGTGGAATGCACACGCACACACACGACAGGTTTCTTTCAGCTTTTGTCTATCAAATCCACTCACAAAACTTTGGTTGGCTAGGGTACAAAAGGAGACATTTGCCCAATGTGCCACTTGGTGGAACTGTAGCTGTAACCATGTGTTTGGGAAACAAACTTCTTACCATACTGTCATATGTGTGCCTATGAAGAGAACATTTTTGAAAGCACAAAAACAATCTGATATTTTGCAGGTGTGGCTAGGTGTGTGTTAAGAAGCTTGTTTCCCAACTACAAGGTTTTGGGTTCAGTCCCACTGCATGGTACCTTGGGCAAGTGTCTTCTACTATAGCCTTAGACTCACCAAAGCCTTATGAGTGGATTTGGTAGATGGAAACTGAAAGAAGCCTATCATATGTATGCGTGTATATATATGTGTGTGTTTTTGTGTCTGTGTTTGTCCCCTACCCCATTACTGCTTGACAATTGATGTTGATGTGTTTACATCACCATAACTTAATGGTTCAGCAAAAGAGACTCATAGAATAAATACAAGGCTTAAAGTAAAAAACGTCTTGGGGCCGATTTGTTTGTCTAAAACCTGTCAAGGCAGTGCTCTGGCATGGCTGCTGTCAAATATAAGAAAAAAGAATTAGAATAGATATGTTATTATTCTCTATAATTAGTAAAACTCATTATTTTTGATGACATGGATTTCATACAAGCCAAGTCCATCTGATATTAACAACCGAGAAGTTCATCAGAATAAAAATATCACATTTGAAGCATATATTTATTTTAATGTGTCTTAGTTATTTAACAAAATCTATTTTATGCTTCATATGTATTTATGTTGTGTCGAGCCCTCTTTTTTCTGTAATGGAGACAAAATATTGAAGTAGATGATGTAACTTGTAAAACAGTGAATAATAATAATAAGAGCACTCAGAGAGTGCAAACCTCCACCAAGGCAATACCGTCCTCTCAATAATTAGCTGGAGATGATTTTTAAAATGAGAATATCTGAAATAAACTTGACTGCTCTCGCAAATGAGAATACTAAAAATGAACCTGACTGCTCTCAAAAATCAAGTAAAAAAACAGGTAAAATAATCCAGAATCCTTGTCTGATACTGGATAGATCCCAAAATCTAATCAGTTCATCTTAGTCATAAGGCCAAACATCCCTGAAAGTTTCATCCAAATCCATCTAGCAGTTCTTGTGATATCTTGTCCATAGACCAACAAACAAACAAGCAAGACTGAAAATAATACCACTGCCTTAGTGAAGGCAGTGGTAATAATGTACGTATACACACATACAC